>JAWWES010000002.1:3402541-3428424 GCA_035583135.1 Lophotriccus pileatus
TATATGGGATTTGTGTACTTACATTTATATATATATATATATATATATATATATATGTAAGTACACAAATCCCACAAATAAATGTAAATAATACAAATAAATAATCAAATATAAAAATACACATATTTATATGGGACATATTTATAGAGAGAGTTTGGATATGAAAGTGGAACCTGGTTTTCCCTTTCAGTAGTGCTGCAATCAGAACCCCAATCCTGAGCATCTCAAACTTTTGAGAAAATCTAGAATCAGATGTGAGCCTCATTTAAAACAACTGTAATTTAACGGAGCTACATCAGTTTGCAGCTTTTACTCGAAGGCTTCACAAGTTTTCCCAGTGTGGAGGAAAACAACCTAACCCACAACTTCCTTCTACATAAAACAAAGTCCTGGGGTTCTGCCCTAAGATCATCCCTGGTTGGTTACCCGAGAGGAATGTTTGGAGGCTTTGTGCACAAACAAAGGAGAAAGACAAAGGCTGAGGTTTCTCTGGTGAGAGGTGGCTGATAACCCTCTATAGCCAAAGCTTTGCTTGGCAGGTACTAGGTCTGTACTGGCCCAAAACACTGCCAGAGTAAGACTCGTTTTCTAACAGTGAAAATTGTGCCTTGCAATAGCTCAGGTTAGTTCCTATAATTTCTCATAGGACTATGTCAGTACTGTATTAATAAGCAACTTCCTAATTAAGAATAATACAGAAAACATTTAAAATTTGCATAGAGGAATGGAATTTTTAAGTGTTTTTCTGTACCATCATTTTTTATCCTCTCAGAATAGTCATTTAGGTGATTTAGTAATCCATGAGTTACAGGAGCCTGGTTACATTGATATGCTGGTTAGAAAGCTAAATGACAAAGGTTTCATTTAGAAATTATCATGGTTCAAGTTGGCAATGTGACAGGAAAAGAGCAGGTTTTGTGTTGGCCTGGGTCCCTGAAGGATGGTGGGGTGCCTGGAAACTGTGGCTTGCAACGGGACAACTTTAGTCATAGCTGGCAAAATGAAGAATAAGGAGTGTGGAGTAAAGACTGTGGACTGATGTAGAAGAGGAAGAGGGTGTAGAAGAACCAGGATAGGCTGAGAACAAATCTGCAGGTAGATGTAGAGCTTCAGTACAAGAAGAAGGAAAATTATTGCTGGAGAAGGAAAACAGCTATTAGGGAACATTGTACGTTTCCAAAGAAAGGGAGAACAGGGAGGTATTCACGAGCTTTTTTGAGTAAACCAGGAGGAGACAGGAAGGTTGCAGAAAATTACATATTTAGATATGAAAGATATGCATTGGGATTTGCATTCAATTCTTCTCAGATCTTACAAGCTAGAATTACCTCCTATCGCTGCGGGTTTGCCAAAATATAAAAGCAATGAGAAAAGATAATACAATGGTGGAGGAGACTGCAGTCTTCCCTCTTTTGGGGACCATGACAGCCTAAATATTAGCTGAAGTCATCCAGCAACTGAAAGGTGGATGCCTCTATTTGACAGGGTTGCTTTGGAAACCTGGATTTACATGAAAATAATTTAAACTACCCATGCTTATGCAGCCCTAGGAAAGGGATGGATTGGACTTACAAAGCCCTGTCTCCATAATTTTTGCGTGTAACTGGCTCTATGAGCACAGGAAAGAGCAACCAACATGTCTAAGCAATCAATAGTATTGCAAATGGCAAGTTCAGGGAAATGGAACACAGTTCAGGGGACATTTTATATCTTAATCTCATATATGAGAAACTACTTGGGTCTAGTAGGGCATTTTAATTTTGGAAACTGTTACTCATCATGGACTTGGGCTTGAAAGAGCAGCTGGTCTGCAGAGTCTGAAACAAACTCAGTCTGACCTGACCTAAGCTGGCTTCTCAGGCAAGGGATGAATAATCCATAAAGAATTAAAAATATTTTCTGGCTGTGAATAAAGGCAGCAATGTACCAGTCAGTCCAGGACAGCGAGTGAAAAACAATTCATATCTTTCAGACACTTAAAGCACAGGAGTCAAGAGCGTTAACCCCGCTGAAAACCTTGGCAGGGAGCTCTGCAAGGAGCTGCCTTCAAGATACCATAAATCTGCAGAGCCTCTAATGTATCCCACAATTACCTCTGTTGTTTATTTAACTATCACTTAGCTGTAGTATTACAAGATATTTCGTGTATACCTGGAACCATCAGAGCTATATTAACTCAGGATTCCTTTTCAACACTCTGCAGCTACGTCCCATTACCTCCCCATAGATTTTTATTGGATGCTATCCAGAGGTTCAGTGTCATAAGTGCCTTTGTGACAGACACAGCATTCCTTGCAGGGAGCACTGGCAGCCAGGCCACATTCCCTCACCGTGTCCAGCCTTCCCCTGGGGAGAGGGGAGAGCACTTTGGCAGCAGCAGGTGCGGGGGTGACCCCAGGGGGTGACGCTGAGTTACCCCCCGGGCTCAGCTGATGAGCACACAGAGCCAGATCTGCTGATGACTTACAGCAGGAACTGGGTGATCTTTAAGGTCCCTTCCAAACCAAACCATTCCATGATGATTTATGATTTTTGAATAATGCCCAGAGGCTCCCCTGGACAAGCTGTAAGAGTTCCCACCCGGTTGGCCTAAGGAGATTTGCTGGACAAAGCAGTGATGAGGGTTTCTATTGCAGTGGGGAGCTGAGACCTGGGAAATGAACTGAACTGTGCTGGCAGGGAGCAAGACTTATTGGAACTGATCTCCAGACTCATCCTACCTCTGCCTCAGCCACAGCTCTGTTAATTCTCTGCTAATGCACTTGCAGGGTGTTCATGGATTTGTGCATATAAAAGGTATTAGGTTCCTGCAGCAAATGTTCTTTGGCAATTAAAGCACTAAAGACCTAAATTTTTGTTCTCTTCTCTGTGAACAGAGACTCTTGGAGCATCAGTACAGTCACTTAAAGCTACATAAACATCACCTATGGTTTCTGGTGGCTTACCTGACTTGTACCACCTGGAAGTATGTGCTTTGCTTATCACACTCTTTGTTCTTGGAAAGGGGTTTCCTAAAACCATATACGATGTGGCTTCTGTGGCACCGTGTCACACTGTGGGATCCGTTTGACTGTTAAGGAGTAGCAGACTGCTGTATCTCAGGGCAGCACACTGATCTGGGGGCTATAAAAACTTTTCTAACAGCTTTGAATTTTCATTTTTTTTTAATCCAAGTATAATGCTAGAACGGGAAGGATTCAAAAATGCCAATTCCAGGCTAATTTTTGGTCCAGGAACTGGTTTGTTCACTCTCAGTGGGGGACAACAGCAAAGCAGGAGCAGCATTCCAGATGCTCTCCTCCCTGTGAGAAGATGAGCATTTAAAGGCCAGGGACTGTTCTGGTCTGTTTTGCTCTTGTTCTTCTTCTCTCAGTTTCATCTTAATAGTGAATCAAAAAAGTTTTGTATTAAAGAAGACTTACTGCCCACTGAGCTCATCTGCTCCGTGAGTACACCTAGAGACAAAAGGGTCCTGGCATAGAGGGGTTTATTTTAAGCAGCTGAGTTTCACCTACGCCTGTCACTGAGTAATTGTTACACCTACTACAGCTCCTCTCTCTCAAAAAAAAAAAAAAAAAAAGTCACAGAAGAAAGTTTAAAAACCACTATATAAGCTTTGTAAAACATAAAGGCTTCATTTTACAAATAGCACTCCATGGGTAAGTGAGCCAGCTAACCTCTTCGATAGATTTATGCCAGCAGCATTTTCCAGCATGGGACTCCAAGGGCATAAAAGTCAGGATTTCACAGTAGTATGAGGCTAATGATTAAAGTATGTGTGATGGTAGGCACAGTAACAGCCCTGAACGGGGAAGCACCCGCCTCTCTCTCAGGTGTTCTGACAGCCTGATATTAAAGACCTGCAAGTGTCAGAAGATGTAGGAAATCAACTGGCCTCTTTGACAGATTTTACAGCATAGTGTTTGTGCTGTCAAGGCAGTGAATGTGACAACCCAAGGAATGACAGTAATAGGAATGCTTAGTTAAGGAAACAAGCCGAACAGAGATGCCACTGTTGACAATAACATGCTCATGTTAAAGGCAGCTTCTTTGAGCTTTTACTTTGAGAAGATTTTATTAAGCCCAGTTTTCTACTTGTTTTGTTTTCAGAGTCTTCCTGTGCATGTGTCTGTCTGTTTTTACTACCATGGTAAAATACTATTTAGTTGTAATGTGGAAGAAAGATAGATGTCATTCTGTAATGCTGTTTCACTGAAATTATTTGCATAGTGTAGGAAACATCTGAAAGCTGCATTGATTAGGATTAAAAACGTCTGATTTTTTTATCCTTGAAAGTTTATAAACAGACAAAAAAAAACCCCAAACCCTTAAGAGTTGTGAGAGCTGGTGTTTGAGATTTGACTACCTAAAAATGACATAATTTGTTCAAGGGAGTCATGGCGTGAATGGAGAGTGGGGATCTGCAAAGCATATTTTATCCCGCTCATCTCTTTCCAGTCACCATAGAAAATGCCCAGAGAGCTAAAGTAGATGGGGCACAGCGAAGTCAGGAGGGTAACCTGGCGCTAGGCTGGAGGCACACACAGCACCAGCCACCTTTGCCAGCTTTCCCAGCCACCTCAGCAAGGCTTTATCCAGCCCCACATCAGCCTCCCTCTCCAGGGAGGGTTGCGTAGTGAAGGACTTGGCTTGACAAAACCCAGAATCCACATTACATTAGATCACCCTCTAAGCTTGAAATAATAACGATAACAACAGAAGAGCTTTAAGGACAAAACAGAAGTGTTTCCTGATCTTGTTTTCTAGACAAGACAGATGAGTGCAAGAAGCATTAGAATCCATAGTGTTTACCCAGAGCTTCTGCTCTGGTCTGGGCTCATAAGGACACCAAACCTCTCTTTCAGAGATAAACCTCTCATGTTCAGAGGTAAAACACTTCAGCAGAACATTGTGAGGTAAAGCAAAATAAATATTACTTTTCCTCAAAAGTGCTTTTTCTCTGAATTAGTACTTTTTATGACTCCTGCCTGAACTCTGGAAGTAAACTGAAGTTTGGCTTCCAGGTCTGTGTAGGCAAACCCTTCTGTCTGTGTCCACCTCCATCTCTGGCTTTGATCACCTGCAGTGTTATTAGCTGTGGTGTTCGAACTGGCTCTGAGGGTCAAGAGGTTTGTATAAGAAAAGAAAGTGCTAATTACAGTCCATTTCAATAAGCTTAGAAATATAATGGAGACAAGTCCATTATCTCAGAGTTAATAGGGTTACAAAATGTTGACCATGCACACGATCTGCTTTGCTATCAAAGGCTACTGAAATTATGGATTGTTGCCACAGCATGAGAGTTGCACCAAATGATTAACACCTGGGTTTAATAGAGGTCATTGCCTATGTAAGTCTGACTTTTGGTGGTATTTAAGCACCTGGAGATGGAGGCAGGTGCCTAGTTACATTTTCAGAAGCTCTGCTTTACACATCTGCCAGCAGTGCAAATTAGGGAATTGCCTTTGAAATTTCTTTGAGGTGCCTGTCTGCAATTTTTATGGGGGATTTTTCCTCCCCTGCCTCAGCTGACTGAGAATGAGCTGTGCAGGGTCTCTCTGCCAGCACTGAGCCCATCTCCTGGGATCACTGTCTCAGGGACGCAGGTGAGTTCCCTTGGAAAGGGAGTGTTTCTCACTTGGAGCTGCAGAAGGAGCCTGGATAAACTCACTGCTCAGCTTGGTTTCCACTGTGGGATGGCAAGGTTAGATGAGATGAATCCCACTGCCTGTCAAAAAGCGATTACACATCTGGTCGTTCCTCTGGAGTTAATGGAAAGGATGATGCATATGCTGTCCAAGGGAAAAATAAATCACTGTTCACATCCTGGTCTCATCTTCTGTAACACAAGCATATCCATCTTATCGTTTGAGAGAGGAAGGAGGATCAGGGAGGCTTTAACTGAATGACTGCAGGCATCTGAAAGTAGGGAGTGGGGAAAGGAGAAGGAACAGAGTGTTCGTACAAAGGTTATCTTCTGTTCTCCGAATGCTTTTAAAATGGTGTTTCCATTAGTCAGAGATATGTTCCTGCATACCTGGAGTTTTCTTCTCTTTATACACTGCTCAACTTCACTGAATTCTTAGAAATGAGACATACTGATACCTAAAATACATACAGCTGCTGTCAAGGAGGAAGTTCAGAGGAAAGCACCCAAATCTGTATTCAGGGACCTCACTTGTAGCAGAAACTAGAATAATTTTCAATTTGTGGTGACAGCAATTTTGCTGTGACTTAATTTTTCTAAGTTATCCCATCAGTAAGTTTTATTTTTCTTAATGAAAACTTTTATTTAACATAAGTGTAGCTGTTGAAACACTCAAGAAAACAGCTAATGTGTTATGGAGATAATATTACATGTGCTACAGCACTTGATATGCTACTTCCAATATGGAAGTTTAACAGAAGAGAAAAACTTGTTCTTCAGAACAAGATTTTAATGTGAACCTTAACCATGCTCTGGAGCATTTGCCATCACATAAAAAGTCATTCAGAAAGTTTCCTTGCAAGCAGAGCTTCAGCTTGGCAACCTCTGCTGATAATTTTATGGTGATTTATTCCTTTTTGAAGAGCATCAGGTGATACTGATCTTTACTCTTTTACTCCATTGCTTTCTTAAAATGTGACATTTTTGTCATGTTGTTGCCCTGGGCAGCAGAAGCACAACTACAGCAACACCATTACTGGTGTCACCTCGGGAGTTTCTCAGCCAACAAGTGACTGCTCTGCCGGGCTCTAGGCAGCTCCCCAGTGATTCAGAGCACTCACCACCTTCCCTTTTAGTGAGCATGCAAAAAACAAATGCTGCCTTTTGCAATTTTTGATTTAGGAACAGCGCAGTGGGACTGAGGTGCCATACTTGGTAGCAATGCAAGGATTTCTTCCAGAATGTCTTGGTCCTCATCTGTTCTTTAATTGAAGGAAGATTCACTTGGAAACATAGACCTACATGTGTGCCCACACAGAGATATTCTAGGTAACTCTGAAAGCTAGTCAAATGCCTTCCTATTATATGCAGAAAATATTCTTTGGTAGCAATTTTCATAAAACAATCCAGTCCTAGACAGAAGATGTTTCCCTTTTATTCCCAATATATTATTTTTAATATATTCTGAATATATTCAAGCATGCCTCATTAACACATTCAGAAAGGTTTTGACATCTTGAAGACTCTGCTCCAAAAGTTTCTGCTTTAATACTTTCTGCTTTGTTTTGAAACTATTTTAAAAATCAAAAATGCTACCAAAAGGCCAACTGAAATGTAGTATAAACAAGCTTAAGTCCAGCTGAAAGGGAGCTTCACACTAATGGTCTGGGTCTAGAAATCCTTAAAAAAGGGCTTTAAGTTTTTTTATATAAAGGATTTTCTTCTATCAGATAAATGCTTTCTTTGTTCTGAGTAACTTTCTGGTGATTTCTTGCTTGAAAAAGGATTTGTTGGGTTCTGAGATCTGTTTAAGCTGCAGGAATAATGCCCCTTCATCTAGGTCACATTTTCCACACAGAAAGAAGTTAAGAGAAGTGCTCTTTTTCCATTGCTCAAACGTTACTCCACACCTTTACCCTTTTGAGGGAAATGTGTAAGGCCACATCCTGCTGCATGCTCATTTATCATCCAGGCCAAATCTCTACATGCAGATTTTTAAAGATGCGAATTGAATTTCTGTTAAACACATTGCCTGGGTGATTTGAGATTTTCTGTGTTCCAGGGGAATCACTTTCCACCTTTGTAAATGTCTATTGAATATTTTGTCTAAGAAATTTCTCTGCACTTACTTTTCCGTTATGACCTTCTTCTAGTACTTGGGTCTAGGAAACCTGCATCCAGTGTTCCTACTCAGCCTAAAAAGCTGCCTTTCTCTTTAACAGCTCTGCCTGTTAGTGTACTGCTAAAAGGCAAACAAAAGGGAATTTACCCGTTATAAGACCTGGTGCTGTAACTCATCAGTGCAGTAATGGATGTGTTTTTGGTGCCCCCATCCTGCCATCATTGCACGTGATTGCACTGAACTGAGTGACTTCACACGCAGGAGCTGAGTCACGAGTTGAAGTGCACACTGAGATGAGCTAATTTCCCCTAATATACTTCACCAGATCTGTGTCTATTCAAATACTTCTAAAGTCACTAGAGAGAATGACAAAAGGGGTTTATTTTGGTACCGGTATATTAAACACCTGTATCTGCAGATTCTTGGACTGCTTCTGTCTTTCCCAGCTTGCCTTTTGGTCTCCATTACTGAGAATATTTAGTGAACAGCTGTAAGTAAACTACAACCTGCTCAAGATTATTCATCTATGCCCCTCTCCCATGAAAGATCTAAATAAACATAGTGTGAAGGCAAAGGGAGGAGGGGATCACTGTGATCTCCAAGAGAGGAATATTTAGGAGGTTTTACTCACATTTGAGAATGGAGGACTTGCAGCAATGTCGAAAAAGTGCATTCCTAAGCAAAATGTAGTGTATGAGAAATAGTTACCATATCAGTAAAGCAACTCAGTGCTTTTCTTCCAGGAAAGGATCCAAGCCCACCCAGTTCACATTTCTCCCAGCACAAGGTGATGGTGACTCAGGAGTGGAGGTGCCACAGCCACAAGCTGTGTGCAGGCTGGGGGTGCACCAGGACAGTCGTGCTGCTCGTGCTGTGCTCTGTGCACCTCAACAGGTTTGGTATTGGGAGGTTCCTGGCACCTCCATGTGGTGCAGTGCATGGGCAAAACTGCAAATCCAAGTCCTGTCCTGCTGCCATAACACAGGTAACTGTGGGCAGGCAGTGTGATCATGGCTATTTAAGTTTATAATGGTCTGTAGCCTTGTCCGGTCCGATCTATCTGCAGTACTCCTTGTTGTGGTTGGTTGTTTTTCATTATACTGCAGGTTATTCAAGGCAGGAACTGGTTTTTTTTACCTTTTACACCTCCCCTGAGAGGTGCCTCCTTCCTGGGAGACTCAAGGTTGAGTGATCATCATGATGATGCAAATGGTTGTAGCTCCAATAATGAGAAAAGATCTTAATTCAGCAGGAATAGAATCCATTAGGGTTGTGCAATTTATAACCTTATCAGGAAGAGACATTACTTTTAAAAAGGGAACAGGAAAGAAAATATGTTTGATACAATGGGTTGTGTAATGAATTAGTAGTCTTTGGTAAGTAAGGTTCAAAAAATACCCGTCTCTTAAAATAAATTCCAATGGCTAACAGTTATGGGCCAAGACTAAGCTAAATTACACTCTGACTATTCTTGAACAGAGTTTAAAAGTTCTGAGTAATGACATTGGTTGAACTATTAATGTAAATCCTTAAAATATAAGTAGTTTCTTGATACTTTCCACTTTGGGGCATCTTCAGAAAAAAAAAAACCACACACAACAAAACCAGATGCTGCTCTACATTCATAGGAGAAATCAATGGATGAGATCAATATTCCCTCCACAGGTAATAAATGCTGAGAAGCATTTCTGTCTATCTAAATTGATCCTAGAGAATTCTTTAAATTGGTTCTGATGTGTATAAAAACCATTTCCCTATTGATCAAAGCTTTTCTTTCTTGCTTTCTTTGATATGTTATTTCATCTCTGCCATCACGAACGGTCTCAGGCTTCTCTATGCAGTTATGATAAACAGAATCTCTTAAATCCACGCAAGCTTATATTTTTAATGAAACAAGAAGTAACTGGGTTTGTGTGTGAAGATGAATGCCTTGGTTACAGTTAGGCAGTGCAAGTATTATTTAAATTTGGAAAGTTACCACATCTGAATTATTTGCAATGAAGTCTAAAGCAGCTGCTGTACTTCTGTTAGAAGGAACTGTGCAATCCCTGATCTATTTGCTCTGGGAGTAAGAGCTGCTGGGACAGAGAGGAGAGTTTTCAGTCTGTCACTATCCTTGTTCTGCTCCGTGTGTGAGCAGAAGAGCTCACATTGTTTGCTGAGACTTTGGACAAAAATTACTTGGAGCTGACAAAGAGTGCCAGTTATCAGTATGAATGCCTCAGCTACAGGCAGCTGTGGAGTTTGTGGCTTTTGTTACCATACTATTTTATTAACATTTAAGATGCTAGACTACTCTAGAAACATTAAGGTCTTGTCTGCTAAAACAGGAATGTTCAGAATATCAGATAATGGAATGTTACATCATTTGTAAATTAATTTGCCTGAAGAAGAGTTTAGTGCTTCAATGTGTCTATAAAGCGCTTGCCAGCAAGGAGTGGTGGTGGTGGTCTGTTCCAAAGATGTCACTGTTTCCAGCTTTTTGAACATGTAAAGCAGTGCTTAGTGTGGTCTTGGCAAGGTCTCACTCAAAATTCCGTGTACAAAAAAGACAATAATCACGGCTGTGATTTCTGTTTAGGCTTTTACAAACTATAAATTGTCAAACTGTTTTTGACAAGTACAGGTTTTGTTCCCTCTACCCCAAGTAATTTGGAGCCATCAGCCCAGCAAATTAATCTTGTCTAGTTCTGTCATCTGAAGAAATGCAGTAACAAATTAGATTGCTTCAACATACCAGCACTACTTTAAATGCATTCACCAGTTCATATTAGCAGATGGATTTCATACTGTATTGACAGGAGTGGCTTTGGTTCATTAGGATTTACACAGCAGCACAGGTATGCAAAGTTCCTTGCAGATGAGCAAAAGCATGTTGCTTACTTATATCTAACACAACTGAGCTTCAGTGAATGCAGTACCTTTGCTTTTAAGCTCACATGTTTAGGTCAGTGTGGAGACTCCAGAAAAGTAGGCTTTTTTTTTTTTCCCTCCTAGATTCCTTCTGACACTTCATGCTTATTGCCCTGCTCAAGCCCTTAACGTTATGTGCCTTTGGAAAATTTACAGGGGTGGATTTCCATAAAAGATAGTTCATTTTAATTACCCCAATCTCCAAAGTCAGATACATGTCTTAAAATAAAAAAAGACCAAACCAAACCAAACCAACAAACCCCCCCACACACAAAGAAATGCAAACGAACAAACAAAAAACCCAAAACAAAAACAAAAAAACCCAAAACCAACAAACAAAAAAACCCAAAACAAAACAAAACAAAAAACCCCAAAACCAACAAACAAAACAAAAACAAAAAACCCAAAACCAACAAACAACAAAACCCAAAACAAAAACGGAAAAAAAAAAAACCCAAACCAACAAACAAAAAAAACACACTAAAATGTTAGTATCTCTTTTGAGGTGCTAAATGAATTTTAGGGTTCAGTTCTGGTCTCGAAACAATGCAGGGGTATGGTTTAGTAGCAGGAATCATTCATCTAGAAGGGAGTTAGTGATTTTTATGGTTTTAAGTACAAATGTATTTCAGTTCAAACAACAGCACTGCATTTGTAACTAATCACTGCCTGAACCCAAGAGTGCTGACAGTCTGGAAGTGGCACCCTGGTTGAGGCAGCACATGAGAGCAGGAACAGAGCTTGTCCCTGTAGGACACTGGGACTGGAAACCTCCAGCAGCAGCTTAGTCCAGTGCTGGGGAGAGAAAGGGAGCAGAAGGGCACTGATTCCTCAGAGACAAGGCACTCTTGTCCAAGGAGAAAGGTGGACAGTTCAGAGACTCCGTGTCCCACACGGTGTTGCTGCTGCAGCTGCCTCACAGCCCCTGTGACAGACAGGATTCAGAGGAGCAGTTTCACGAAAACCCCATTCCACCATCACCTGGGGGTAGTTTGGGGCCTGGCTCAGCTCCAGGTTTCTCTGTGGGTCTCCAGGGAGGGAAACAGCAGCAATATCATGGGCTGACTGTGAAGCCTGAGGCTTGCACATGGAGAAAGCACCATCAGCCAAGTACATGTTAGTGCACAAACAGTTTTTTTCTGGGCTAAGCTGTCATCCCTCTTAATGGTTCCTTGCACAGAAGTTGTTTGTACCCTTAATTACCTTTGCTACCTTTCTTTACCTCTTCTAACTCACTGCATCCTTTTTGAAGCAAGTGACCAGATGGTCAGAGCTTATGTTATTCTAAGGACATAATAGGGGTACATCAGAAAAATTAGTGCCTGTGTTCTAGCAATGGGCAACAGCAAATCAGCTGTAATTGGTACAAAGGCTGCTACTGTAGGGTCTCTCTGTCATGGCAGTGTGCTTTGTCATCACCTCTGTCTGCCAGGTTGAGGAGGGCTGAGCTCAGGACTGGCAGGGGGCCAGAGCAAAGGGTTTAGCTCCTTGTGTTGCCCATGTGGGAGGTGCACCAGCAGATCCAGAGCAGCCTCTTCGTGAGCTGGAGACCTAGAGGTTCTGAGATGTAGAGGTCAGAAACTCTAAGGCTTTGCATCTTCTAAGCAGAAACTGTTCATCTCAATGCAAATCAGCCTAACTGCTGAGTTCAGTGAGTTTGCACAAACCAGCCCCACCTGACAGTTGGGTCAAAAGTATGAGGAAAAATTTATCTTCAGGCTTTTATCTTCCTCTGAGTGTTATATCAAAGTGCCTTTGTTAGTGACAAGTAAGTATCCTTCATTAAAAAAAGGGCTTTGCATGACAATTATGTAGTAGTTTTTGTTTGCTTTCCTAATTGGAGAACATTTTGAAAGAGCAATAAAACACAATTTGTTCCCTCTTTCCAAAGCGACACATCTCCTTTTGGAAGGAAGGAGGGAGTAAATTTACATTATAATGAGCAAATTGTTATGAGCCTGTAGATCAGTGTTGACATAAAGGGTGACGGAAATGAGATGTTCTCATTTTGTGCATTCCCCTCCCCTTTCGCTTGCATTTGCCAGTGGATCCTGCTGCTACTGAGCAAGGAAGTGGCTGTACTCGTGGTCAACCATAGCAACACGTCACAACTGAGGGAACAAATATTTTTATGAAAAGAGTCATTCTTCACCAGGGAGTGAAGAATGTGCATCTCAATCCTTTCCCCAAAGAGTAGTCGTGATGGAGGCAGGTCCAGGTTACTGTCTCTGTTTTCCTGCTGGTCTTGTCCTTTCCCAGTACTGTCAGAATATTGGTGGGATGAGAGTGCTGTTGTTTGGCTTCGGGCATATGACTTATCTAGAAAGAGTTCAGCAAAATGCAGGGTTGGGGTCTGCTCCTGCCCTGCTGTCAACCCAGGGGGTGACTGAGAAGCCAAAGCTGTTGTCTCAGTTGTCACTCTGTCCTGCCCTTACTTTTGGAAGGGAGCTGCAGCTGTCCAAATCTTTTCTCCTTCCTGTCCCTCTCTCTTTGTAACAAGCGGGTTCATTACTGGTTTGAGCAGCTGAAAGTGACGTTAACCCCCTGCCCAGCTGTTGCGGTGTCAAGGCTCCAGGCAAAATGGCATTTGTTTGGCTCCTAGAGAAGTCATCCAGCGATTGCCTGGAGAGTCTGGCTGCAAGTGAAATCCATATGCAATGCTTCTGTCAGCAAAGACTTGCTGGAGGAGAGTTTATAATAAATATTCACATCTGCTGCTTTGGACACTCTAATCCATCCTACAGATCTTTGCTGTGTCAGGCTTTGTTCTAGATGAAGAAGCTGGGTGGTTACAAAGGTTTGCAAATAGGGCATATTTATCATGGTTAACTCTACTTCCTAGTTCCCATTCTTGCACACATATCCATGACTACACCAAGCATAACTCGTGGTTAAATAATCTCGGTGCATTTATAAGGTGTTTAAGGCTACGTGTTTCCTTTGATAAATGGTGAAATGAAGCCATCAGATCTTCATGGGCAGAGCAGAGGACATCATTGTTATGACTTAGTTTGAATGGAGGAACAGGACATTCCCTGGATAAACTATTCATCACACAGGCACACCCAAGGCCCTATGGCTCACAGATTGTTAAAACTGGGACAGATTCCTCCATACTCATTTCTGTTGGGCAGTATGTTCCCATTGGCTACTCGGTGAATAACCTGAGTCACTGAAAATAGCAAAATATCTCCTGTTTTTCATAGTCTTCCCAAAATTGATGACCTTGGTGCCAGACTGACTTTGTCAGTGTCAATATTAATTATTCTTCCGCTTGTGATGTCTGCTTTCAGAGAGAAAATCTTGATACATAAAAAGCTGTAATCATTTGGAGGGTATATTGAACTTGCTCCTAATAGAAAAAGGTGTTTGACCAAGATCATGGCTGATAGTAGAGTGATCCTGTTGTTGGTAGGGCCATATGAGCTTTAAAATTCATGTATTGATCCCCCCCCTTTTTTTTTTTTGGTACGTGAAGCTCATGATTATTATAGTTAATTTCTAAAGGAGAGAATCTTTATCTGCAGGCTGGGTAAGTAAGAGGTGCTTCAAACATATCACTTACCAGCTGTTATCTCTGCTTTTATTTAAGGATGAAGATAATAAACTTATAAACACATTCTGCTTCTTTAAGAGTGATGAAAACTGAGTTTGGTTTGTAAATAAACACATGGAAACTGGGAACTCCTTAGAACCCTTTTTTAGGTTTTGGTTTTGTTGTGTTTTTTTTTTTTTTTCCTATAGTTAGACACAATTTGGTACTAAGAATTTAATTATCATCATTTTTTTTCCATAAGGATATAAGGGAGCAAGACCCTTCCTTAGTTCAGTTAGAGCCTGACCTCCTGGAAATTCAGCTGAAAACCCACATCTTCATTTCTTACAGCGGTACAAGAAAAGCAGCATTAGAAGCATGTCTGATGTTGATACCTCCAGGTATCAGAAGAGCATCTACTTCTCTGGTGCTCCGTCTGTGTGTCAGAATCTGGCCCTGAGTAACTATATCCAAATATAAGTAAAATAGCCCTGCTCCTAATGAGGAGAACACCGGGGTCTCCAGATTCGCTTCATCGCCGCAAAATCCAATCTCACTATTATTGATCCGTCCACCAGGAGTGTACACACCGGGGGGGGGGGGGAGATATCTTTAAAACCACGACCTCGGAACTTGAGCGCCGCTCTGTTGCGCGGCCTTTGCCAACCTCGCTGCCTTTGCTCTGCCTTGCAGGTGGCGTGGTGGCCCTGGGCAGCAGCGACGGCTCGGTGCGGGTGCTGCGGCGGGACGCGGGGCAGCTCTCGGCGCTGCGGGGCCCGGGCGGCGCCGTGCGCTGCCTGCGCTTCCACGGCCCGCGGCACCTGCTGTCCGCGGGCGCCGACGGCAGGCTCTGCCTCTGGACCTGAGCACCTTCCTCGCCCGGCGCTGCGGGAGCAGGCTCGGGCAACGCGGCGCTGCGGGCTCATCGCTAATGTCTGCGCCCAAACGGAGCGTTATTCGGCGTTTTATCCAAATAAACACCCCAGTTTCTGTTGGCCCCGCATTTCTCCCCAACGCCAAGAGTCTCTCGTTTGGTGGTTTCTGGAGAAGCAGCTTTACAATGACGCCTAATGACAGCGCAGCCGAATTGCAAGGAGATTGATTTTTAATGTAGCGCAGCACGAGACACGGGAGCCGGGGCGCCCCTTCCCCAGCGCAGCCGCCTGTGGGAAGATGAGGCGAAGTTTCCATAATGCGGCCATTGGGGATGTTTTCCCGGACACCGCCGGGGCAGCGGCGATGAGCCGGAGCTGGGGATCGAGGAGGGTCTGAGGGGAGCCGGGCTAAGAGGAGACCGCCTGAGGGAGTCCCAGCTGGCGGATCTGAGCGGGAAGCCGGTGGATCTGAGGGGAGCCGACGGGCCTGGGGGAACCCGCCTGAAGGGAGCCCCAGTCGGCGGCGGTGAGGGGGCAGCTGGTGGATGTGGGGGGCTCCGAGCTAAGGGCAGCCCGGCTGACGGGAGCCCACGTCTGCGAGTCTAAGGGGAGCCACTGGATCTGACGGGGGAACCGGGTCTGAGGGGAGCCGAGAGCCGTCGCCCCAGCCGGCGGCGGGCGGGGCAGCGGCCGGGGCGGAGGCGCCCCGCCCCTGCATTATTTTTGTGGGTTTTTTTTTTTTCTTCCCCCCCCCCCTTGCTCTCCCCTGTTTCTTCTCCCCTCCTCCCCAGAAAAAAGAAAAAATTAATTGTTATAAGAGCGGGTAGGGAGCTGCGCGGCGCGGGCATGCCCGGCCCCCGGCCCGGGGAGTCCCCGGAGGGGAGCGGGGGCTGCCCGCCCGCCGGGCGCGGGGCTCCTCCGCCCGCCCTCCCCCGCCTGCCTCCTGCCTAACCCGCACTCGCTCCCCCCCTTCCCCCGCCGTGGCAAAGCTGGAGCCGCAGGAGATCCGCCGGGCACAGGGAGGGGACAGAGATGGGTTGTTTTCTCACACCCCCCCCGCCCCGAGACCTGAGGAGATGCAGCCCAAGTTCGCCGCGATGACTCTGCTGCTGGCACCGGGGATTCTCCGCGGCATTCCAGCCTCCGGACCGCCTGAATCCTGCTCCCTCTGAATCCTCGGCGCCGGGTTAAAGCTTAATTCTCATGTTGTGGTTGCTGGGCTGCCGGGCTCCCCTGTCTTGCGATGGGAGGTGGAGGAAAAGGAATTGTCCGTGAATCAACACCGAAAACGTGATTAGGAGGAACTGCTTTCACTAATCTGTTTCTAACCTTTCAGTCCTTGTTGGCCTGTGACCCCTCTCAGCTTTCAAATCGAGCCTGATTAGGTAAGTGTGAATTATTCACTTGGGGTGAGGGAAGGCGGATGGAAAGGTTTTACTCAGATTTACCCACGATCCTGACTTCTCTCATGATGAGAAATTATGAGAAAGTTCAAGCTGTAAACTAATTTTGAGCTGAGCAGTATTTGTTTACTTGTTGAAATCTGTCCGTGCAAGACGTCTGCAGTCTGTCTGATTTCCAGGATCGCTTGTGAGTTGCTGTGGGACATCTCGGGTGCTGTAGCAAAATACAGTGCTCTTATTTATGATCTGTGGAGAACTTTTACATATATATATATATATATGTTTTGGAGAGCTTCTTCATCAAACTCTAACAAGTTCTCTCGATTGTTTCACATTTCCTCTGGTACTAATTACTTCATTTACTTGATTTTTTTTTCCCTTAAAATGCCCACAGATCTGCAATGTTGCAACCTACCTGTAGCATTTAGGTGGAAAGATTCTCTGTTCTGTAGATATGTAAAGCAGCCGTATCTGCAGGAATCACTTGATTTCCAAACAGCATGTAACAACAGATATTGCTGATAGGAGTAACAACAGGGTGCATAGTCCTTGTGATGGAAACGCAGCTAGTACTTCAATTAAGAAGATATGTTTTTGAATTTGATAAAGCTTGTGTAATATCCGGTGTCTCCCTCTGTTGTAGCTTTGGAAAAACTGCTTTGTCAACAGGATCCCTTAGCTGCTTCTCTAGGATTAAAGCTTTCTTCTGCTGCTCCTGCTTTTTTCGCATAAATTAAGGGAGAATTAATTGCTGAACATCTGCAGTCCGCCAAAAATCCCAGTACATAGAGAATATCTCTCCGAGGGGCGGGGGGGAGTGCATGTTTGCCTGTGTGTGCAGGTTAATGCATGTTTGTGGATACTGTGTGTGGCTGTGTGTGCATGCTCAGGGAACGGAGGAGAAGGGATGGATGACACGCACATCCCAACAGTCCTCCTTTTGGTTTGTGCCAGGATCTACCTCTGTAGTTCCTCAATCCAGATAAAGCTAGTATTTCATCTCACTGAAAAGTTTCCTGTAAGACTGCCCAATTCTCTTAAGAGAGGTCAGAAACCAGTTTGCTGCCGGGGTTGCACTGCCTGTGGGCTGGTGTGGGGGCAGGTTGGTGGCAGGGATGTGCACAGTGCGTTGGTGGCAGGGATGTGTCACTGTAGGAAGCCAGAAGTGCTCCCAAGACACCGGCACGGAGCCTTCGCCTGGCGCTCCCAGGGGTCAGTGCAAAGGTCCTCTCCCTCCCTGGGTCGATCATTCGCTTGACAGCCTCAGCAGAGCTCGCCGAGGGTCAGGCAGTGCTGCATCGCTCCGAAAGTTTGAGAAGGGCTCAGCTTAATCAGGCAAACGCACTTCAGGTGCTCCATGCGTTGTGCAGGCATTTAACGTCCTGTCCCCGCGTTTCTCTCTGGGAATTACTGAAGTGCTGAATAATGGAGCAGGTGAATTGCATTTTTGCTTCTGTTGGGGTTATAGGTATGTGCTGCAGACTGGGCTGTGTTTGTAGCCCGGGTAGTTCCTCTTCAGAAATGCTGTATATAAAATTCTATACTTTCCCACCTCTCACAGCCCAAGTATAACCCAGCACCGTCTTTCATATTAGACACAGATCTGACAGCAGATTGTGTTTAACTCCTTTTTCAGCTCAGGTTTCCCATCCCAGGTTAATGCAGTGGGCTGTTCACCCTATGTAGCACCAAGGGACAGAGGCCATGGCTGGACGTTTAGACTGTGCTTAAACTTGGGTTGAAAACCCTCCCAGCTGCCCATCACCATTTAATTTCAGGCGGCTGATTTAATTTCTGGTGCATCTGAAAACACACCTGGACAAATGAGGAAAGTAAAAATTGGATGATTCTGTGAGCCACCATTCCTTCAGAGACGCTTTGTGGGCATATACTTCCAGGCATGAGTGTCCAAGTTACGTATTTCACATCTTTGTGCTCTGTAACAGTAATTGAGAAGAGGCTTAATTTAAATGAAACAGTCATATTTATCTATGCATTTGGGAATTCTCATTTATTCTTAGGTGATGGTTGAACCTATGACCTTTATACGGCAATATTCCTTGAATTTTGGGTTTGTTCTCACTTAAAAATACTTGTTTTCAGACCACAACACTGGTCTCCCTATGGAAGCAACTTTTTGTATCTGGCATTGAGATCCCATGGAGAAGCTGAGGAGGGGGATGGCTCTTCATATCCATGAAGTCTGGATACTTCTGTTTGTAATTCCTGGTTTGGTCACTCCAGCTGCCATCAATCATGAAGACTATCCTGCTGATGAAGGGGACCAGACCTCCAGTAATGACAATCTGATCTTTGATGACTACCGGGGGAAGGGCTGTGTGGATGACAGTGGCTTTGTGTACAAACTGGGAGAACGTTTTTTCCCGGGACATTCCAACTGTCCCTGTGTCTGTACTGAGGATGGACCTATTTGTGATCAACCAGAATGCCCTAAAATCCACCCAAAATGTACAAAAGTGGAACACAATGGATGCTGTCCGGAATGCAAAGAAGTGAAAAACTTTTGTGAATATCATGGGAAAAATTACAAGATCTTGGAGGAATTTAAGGTATGAAATCCTTTCTTCAGTATTTAATATTAGTATGCTTTAGGAATTGTATTTTTGCTGGGAACTCTCAGAGGCACTCAGTATTTGCTTACTGCTGGTGATGGATGCTGAAGTTGAAGTAGTTTTTAGCTGTGGTGCAGGTCTGGCTCATGTAAAAGCTGCAAAAGCTCCCCCTTACCAGCATTCACTGAGGGCCAGTGGTCAGTCAAAAGCCCCCTGGGAATTGCCAGCCCTCTGGATCTGCCTCCCTTGCTCCTATCATGGATCATGTTGGAGCACCAGTGGTGCATAAACCAATGCTGAGTGCTTTTTAAGAACCCCTTTTCCAATTTGGATAGCAAAAAATTAATGGTTCAGTACTGAGAGCTGTTACTCATAACTGTATGAGAATTCAAACAAGTAGATGGTAAACAATATTCAATGTTTTGATTTGAACTGTGATAAGGCTGTCTAGAATGGAGAAGATGAATTCCTAGGCAGATGACCATCTCAAGTAATAAGAAGTATGGGGTTTCACTGTAACGGTTGAGTTCCTCTTAGGAATGGTGCAAAGAAACCCTTTTGAAATATATCTTAAAAATAAGACCAGATTCTAAAAAAAACATTACCCTTTACACAACCTGCATCTCTCATTCTAATGAGTTGGGTCACATGTTTTCAATTCTGCTAAGGAGAATAGCATTTCACAATGAAGAATGGTGTGTGTAAAAGCACAAACACAAGTTTGTTCTCCCAAGTCAGTGGCTTTGAGTTGTACCTCTATAATTAATGTACCTCTATAATTAATGACAGCCTATAGCTCTTCATCGCTGTGTGCCCGATCTCATTATACACTTGGGCAGTTTATTTGCTTTCCTGCAATGAAAATAATTTCATATTGGTCTGCACTTCACAAGTTCTTGGTAACAGATGACAATTTCCTTCTTTCCATAAACTGTCATTTTCAGTGAAGGTAGTAGTTAGTTCCTCTCTTCCATCATATGTGGTTTATGTTCATCTTTTTCTGTCCATCTGTATCTGCAGTCCCTCAGTCTTGACAGGATAGTTTAATACCACAGGCACAGGGCAAAGCTCCTTGAGGGCCATCCTGATCAACCTGTTCCCTGCTTTGCTTCACTGAGGAATGTGAAGTTGCTGCTCTTGTGAACTGCTTAAATAAAGCAGTAAACTTGTGCAAAATCTTGTGAACTGCTCTTCTAGCCCTAGGAAGGCCTAGACCAGTTTCATCATGCTCCAGTGGTCCCTTTTTGACAGCTGTGTTGTCATCAGGTGGTGGGCTGTCCCACCTAGGGGGTTGGATTCTTACGTGAGAGTTACAAGGACTATTTTGGAGAGATTTTGGGAAGCAGAAAGTTACAAGGTCTCTTTCTGAAGAGATTTCAGTGGGAGAATAATGAGATGGATCTTGTCCTTAAAGTACTTTTGTGTGTGAATTAAGTGCAAAAGCAGTAATCACTTTTCCTGAAAGAAGTCTTTGCATCCTGATAACAGATTACACTCTACAGAAATACAGAATGTAGGAAGAAAGGCTATTAGAGAGAGTTAGGAGCCACCTGGTTCATTGCTTGTTGTGTTCAAATACTGTGGGGTGCTGTGTGAAAAGCAGAGTGCCAGCACCCTCTGAGAAACACAGAGTTGATGGTATCACGCCACTCTCACACACAGTAACCTTCTGTCCAGAGCTAATGTGAGATGCTTCAGACTTAATTTAGCTGACAGTCAAGCTTGTGACCTGGACCTGTGTTTTGCTGAAAGCTCAATACCTTGTGGAGTAGGGCAGAAAAACCGATGTTTTGGAAGTCTATGTGTTTACCCAGAATAAACAGTGAATTTGTTTCCCTCTTAAGTAGTGTGGGAGAGTCAGGCAATGGAAGATCACTTCCAGGGATGTTTAGAGGGGGGAAAGAAGCACCTGTGAACTATGACTTTATAAATGCTGTAGGAAAGACAGAACTTCAAGATTCAGGAAACTGCTGCTCTGAAGTCTTGACTTTATGAGTCACCCAAGCACAGATGAAATTCAGAGCAGTTCGTAGGTTCTGCAGGCTCTGAGCTCTGCTCTTCCCTCATCCTGTTGCATTTCTAAGGTCTGCAAACTTTCTCACGTCCGTTCCACACACTGAAGTCAAAGAGGAGAGGCTTTCTCCAGTGATTGACTCAAACCCAGGCTGCTTTCAGTGGAAACAGAGGCACCGTTTTATGTCGTCTCAGAACCCTTTCACCCACTTGATTTACTTTTACTCATATGTAGGTTCCAAATCGTCATCTATAGAAGGGTTTGTCAGTGCTTAGTTTCAGCTGAAATTAGCCTCTATTTGAAAATCTTCTGCAATTGTGTGTCTCTGTGTGTGTGCCAGGACTGACTCATCTTGTAGAGATTTCAGCTGCCTGATCTTTCACAAATTAGGATTAATTTTTTTTTTTTTTTCTCGAGGCTATCGAAATCTATGAGAAGTTCCCATTTGGAAGAATTTTTCTGTGTTGTTGCTAGATTTTTGCTTAGGTTTGGGGTGATAAATCCAAAAGTAAGTTAATCTTTTTTCTTAGCACTGGCAGTAACTCTGATGCTCTCAGGGTAAAGGAGCCGTTACAAAGGCTGATTTCTTGAATGTTTAGCTTTCTTCTAGTGAACGGATCTTGCACATCTGATTCTTTGAGTCACAGCAGTCGTAAGCACAAAATACAAACATGACAACAAGCCATCCAGCTTAGACAGCTGTCCAAATGTTTATGCTTGTGCCCCTCAGTCGGTAACACGTAAAACTGAAATGCTAAACCGAAGTTCAATTGGTACATCTAAACCCATTAGGAGTTTTCCTTGTATCCTCTTGTAAAACCTTGTGTCCTTGACAGATGATTTAGTAACGCCATGTAGCATCGTCACAGCTTTGTTGTGGGTCCTGGGAAATCTTGGTGGGTTTAGGACCCAAAGTCAAGGATTTTGATATCTGTGGAGCAGGAGAGAGGGTAGCTATGGTGGGTTTTACTGGGATCCATCTCTCTCTTTCCCATCTAGTTTTCCACTTCTCTGTCAGCCTTAAATCTGCTCCCTTGGGTCTCCTCTGGCTCCTCTCAGAGGGAGCACAGGCAGTGTGGTGGCTGCAGGGAAGGTGTGAAGGATGCTGCAAGTCTCAGGCAGCCTCTGTTTTCTCAGAGAGATCTGTCAGGGACTCTTGGGGTCACTCGGCAGCTTGTTTTTATTCCCACACACCATCCTTGTTTTGATTTCAGTCCTGGAGGTCAGGGTCTGAGTCCCAAGTGCTCTGTGCTTGCCTGGAGGAGCAGAGATCCTTCACGGAGGTTGTTGACACTCCCCTTCCTTCCCAGAGAGAGAAAACAAGCAAATAACAACTCAGAGAGTGGTCTAGGTTATTGTAAGTCCACATGGCTGTGTTTTAAATGAATGTTCCCAGACAGCAGCTGATGTAAACTTCAGGAGACAGTGTTCTGCCAGCGTGATGGATGTTCATTGGCAGCTGATGGAGCGATCGTGCAAATGTCACTGAGACAATAGTTTCCCCAAGTGCTGATTAGTTTTGTGTCTCTTGCATAACTTACCGAGGGAAAAGCACACACCTACCCACTCTGGAGAAATGAAGTCACGGTGTCGTTAAGGTGTATTCGTAACCACAGTCAGGAGTTGTTGGTAGAGATTTGGGTTGTCAGTTTGGTAAGCCCACAATCAGTTGTGGACTTCTTAGATCTCTCACCACCCAAGAGGCATATCCAGAATAACCTTCTGTGCAGCTCTGTGGATATGTGGCAAAATACCAGTGCTGGGAGATGAATGGTCAGTTCACAAGAGATTGTCAAGCTGACATTCTCTTCATTTTAGACTGGAAAACAGGAACTGCTCCCTGTCCCTGCAGGAGAGTAAGTCCCAGTGATATGGGTTTGGTAGCATGGTGCCATCTTGCAAGGCCGTGGCAGGAATGTCCTAAGCACAGACATTAAAATACCTGGGTTTGCCTGGCAGGACATTGGGTGAGTTATCCTTTGGGTGAGGACACAAGAGGTTTTGGTGTCACAGCTTGGCCTTCCTGATAACATTCAGGTCAAAGAAGCAGCTTCGACCTGCGGTTGTGAGGTAGAGCTTGGAAAACACTCTGAACATCAAGGACAATTTTGGGTGCTCTTCAGTGGCTGCCCTGCTTTCTGCCAAGAGCTGCAATTTCTCCCAGCCATTGGCTCTGCCAAGGCTTAACCTCTGCTGCCTGTCCTTCTCAATGACTTCTCCACCTCCTTGTCCTCTTCCCTTCACCTACACTGCTCCCAAACCTATCCTCAATCAAAAAGTGCCTAGATGGTACCCAAATGTTTGTCCCTTGCATCAAGCACTAGTGTGGAGTGATGGGAGAACATCCCTTGTCCGTGGGCGGGACTTCATGCTGGGGAAAAAAACACACACACAAAAAAAGCAGAAAAGGGGCAATTTTTGCTTCTAAGGCAAAATCTTCACTGACTTGAATAGAGCCAGGATTCAGCACTGGAGTTGTACTTTATTTTTCTTTCCCCTGTTTCCTGCCAATATATCTTTAGTTCATTGCTTTGTTTTGTCCACAAATCACCTGTAATCCTTCAGTGAGGGTTTCTGTATCTTGCTGACTTTATGGCACAGTAGGGATCACAGCTCTAGCAGGGATGTTCAGGGTGTAATCAGAATCCCAAATAAATGAGGGACTGTGTAAGCATAGCATTATCATATACTAATTCTCAGCTCATTATGGAAACCTTTACTTCAGAATAGTGGCACCTCCTTCTTCTTTGTTAATGCTCTTTTAAAATGTTTTATTAATGCAATTATCTGAATATAACTTAACAAAGTAAGGCCTCTCCTCAAAAGGCACTGGTGTAACCATCTTGTGCTCTCAGGGTCCCTCAGTCCAGCCTGGGTGTGCTGGACTGTCCAGCTGCCGGTTGGGACCGTGGGTGCTCTGGGTTGTATCAGTGTGAGAGTACAGAGTTATAGCACCTCAAATCTGAGGAGCTTCCGTAGGCCTCGTGGGGAGGAAAGGAGCATTGGAAAGTAGTTAATCATGGCAAGCTGATCAGTGCAAGGACAAGCATCACTGAAGCGTTTTGGTAGTGTACTAAGCCAGTCCTCCAAAGCACTAGTAGCTCTTAGACCTTTGCTCATGAATTCCAAGAAGCTGATTACTAACCCAAGCCAGCATGAGGCCACCATTTTAATATTGTCATTTTCTTCTCCAAGGAAGGAAGTTGTGTGCTGCAGGGATTGTTTTTTTCTATCATGACTCAAACAAATGGGGCTTTTTCTATTTTTTTCCCCCTTCTTCTTGTGTGTTCTGCAATTTCATATACAGCTAGAAAATCATAATACAAAAGAAATTTCAATAACGTGCCTGTGCTTTAATAAAAGGAGCCATGAACAATACCAGCTCTGAAGATAGCATACAGCCATTGAAATCAGACAGGGGAAACAGAACATCAGTCAGATGGAAAAGTATGATTTATTATCTCCCTCCTGGCAAAATTACAGTGACAATGTCTATGCAAAGGAATCTAAAATTACTGACTTACTGTATTTCTGTCATAATTTTTATCAAGAAAACATACTAAAATAGATAGGCCTGTCACATATTGATCTATAGTGATACCTATTTTTAAAATTATGTTATGTACTTAGCTACTGATTCTGTAACATATATATTACATTATGCACAAATTTATTGTTAGAGTAGGTGAAAGAAGATGGGCTTTACTCAGAATTTGGCTAAAAAAAAATCCATGCAGTCATCTTCCCCAGTTTATAGTAATACATGGAAGCCCCAAAAGCTCAGAGCTCAATGGCACAGGCTGTGCTACACACAGACTGTCTCAGAACATCCCATGGAAATAGAGGAGACCCAAAACTTGAGCATCAGCAGGATTCAAACCCACCAGGAATTAAGCACAAGCCCCCATTTTAATCCCAGGGCACTGCCCAGTGTGGCAGCGCAGTGCAGAGTTGGGCCTGTACTTGCAAACCCAAGGGATTGGTATTTTTCCAGTAAATATGACACAGGAATTAAAGTGTGCCCAACATTTGTACTGCCAGAGCTGTGGCCAGGCTTTCAGTTATTCACTCCAGGAAATAGCCCATTGGCTCTGCTTGCTTCCAGAGGGCTGCTGAAAGAGAGGGAATATCTCTGCACAGCCAGAGGAGAAGCTCTGTCACTTCCCCTCCCCTCCCTCCATTGCTGCAGGAGCCATAGTGTCAGGAAATGGAATGTGTGGTACACACATCCGCTACCAGCTCCCTCTGAGAGCGGTAAAGTCAAGTCTGAGGCTTTATTCCATGCCAGACAGTGCTCAGTGGGGGCAAGGAGGGAAGGGCTTATCCCTTGGCTCTCCCAGGTTTTGTTCATCTCTGTCACACGAGGTGTTTCTGTAGGGCTGGTGAGTGTGAGGTCCTCAGGTCATCACCTTATGAAGAAGGATATCATCCTTAGAAACATTCACAGCTCATTAGTGAGAAGTTTTTTAGGAAACTGTTTCCTACCAGAGTGAGGGAAAGTGCAGGTGTGTGTTTGTTGCCACTGGAATGTGTTTTATGCAGAATTGCATTAGTTAAAAATAATGCTCAGTTAGCCAATTATTCTAGATATTGTTTTAAAGACTATAATTAGATAAGTCATGGAGTGACAATGCTCAGTCTAGTTGCAAGATAAAAATACGTGTAGCATTACTCTGTTCTGTGGTACAGTTCAGAGGGCATTCTTTGGGAATTACAGTAAAATCGGGAGCCCCTGGTGGTCTAGTGGTTAAGGACGCGGCGCTGTCACCGCCGAGGCCCAGGTTCGATTCCTGGTCAGGGA
>JAWWES010000002.1:3428524-3507861 GCA_035583135.1 Lophotriccus pileatus
GCACACTGTGTGTCACCTAAAAAATCCACTGCGCAGGCTCGAAGGCCTTGTCTGCATATGCGGGTAAGGACCTTCCCTGGCTCTTTGTTCGCGAAGACGGGCCATTACTTACAGTAAAATCAGTGTGCCTGGAGGAACATTAGGTTTGAAGCAGCTCCTCAAAGCAGGGAATCTCTCAATCTGTTAACTCTGGTCACCACAGTCAGCAAAACCTTTCTGCCTGAGGGTTAGCCCAGTGTGCTCCTTGTGTTAGCAGATCCCAGTGTATCATAAGTAACCCATTCAAACCCGTTTTCATTTCACATTCTTCTCGGTTTGTGCTCATAACCAAGTGTGATAACATCCCCTGAGTGACAGAAACCTCCTGGACCCTGCTGGCTTCTCTCCTGGGGGTTTAGCCATTGGCAATTGGATACAAGGGGCAGACAGGAGAATTTGGAAACTGTCTTCTCCACAGTGCCAGCTGGTAAAGAGCTGCAGGTTCTCTGCTGCTGTGAACTGCTCCATGGATCAGGAGTGGCCCACTGGGATGTTCCCTTGGTGTAAAGTTCAGTAGTCCTCTGTGGGGTTTCGTGATGCTGACCTGGGATAAGGGCTTGTCCAAGGGAGCTCCCACAAAGCCTAATCCACCCTGCCAGCTGCCAGAAAGTGAAGAGTAAGGCCAGGCTATCAAAAAAGGGAGAGAGAGTGGAGAATGAGAGAGAAAAGTGACCAGGAACAGATCACTATGTGATATTATGTGTTTGCCCCCTCACACCTCTCAGTGCAGTGAAAATGGGGTCGCTGTCAAAGCCCAGGAGCAAAGGGAACCACAACCACAGCAAACCCCAGCAGACACGTGATCTCAGCCCCCACCAGTGCTTGGCAGGACAGGACTTGGGAGCAGGGCCTGGAGACAGTGAAGAGGAGGGGGGGGGTGTGTGTAGGTGCAGCCATGGGCACTGAGCACCCTTGGGCTCCTCTACCCTCGGCAGTGTAAAGGAAAAAAGCAAGTCAGCTCCTAATGGCTCCTTGGACATAGGATCAGCCAAGATGTCTTTCCTTGGGAAGAGAAGAAGGTGACAGTGTGTGTTGATGGAGAACAGTTATGGGCTCTTGTCTCCAGCTCCAGTTCTGGAGTAAACCCTGAGCTCAGCAGCAGTGAGCAAGGGCAAAGCATTCAGGAAGGAGCTTCTCGTCTGAGGGGAAGGAGGGGATGCAGGAGCTCTGGGAGGTGAGAGCAGCTTCCCTCAGGGCAGAGGAGGTGCAAAACTCTGTGAAATGTCAAGTCTGAGGGTGACAGAGCACTGAAGTTTGCAGTGGGGCAGGAGGGGCTCCCACCTGCCTGTGTTTGCTGCAGCCCAGCCAAGAGTCACCACTGGTCCATCACTGTGATGGTTTCCAGCCTGATCTGTGTGAGGACACGGAGTTTGTCTTTAGATGAAACAGGCTGACTAAAAGATTGCATTCAGTTCAGCGAACAGCCATCACCTGGCTGTCCTGTGGGGAAAGGAGTCCAAATCCATTCCTGGTGTAGATCTGCCTGGCCAGTACTGTGGCTGTGCATCTGACAGGGAACTGCAGAAGGAGGAATGGGACCAAAGTCCAACTCTCCTCCAAGGTGATATAGCTGGTTGTATTATACCTACCTCCTTAATGCAAATTCAGTATTTTATCAGTGCACAGAGCTGATCTTGCCACCTTCTCCCATTTTTCAGCATCAACAAAGGAGGAAACAACAGATTTGGGTATAGGGAAAACACACGTGAAAGAGATCACCTTTCTGACCAGCTTCTTGGTTCCTTTTTCCCTGCTCCAAGAAGCTTTCTCCTAGACATGGCTCCTTCATTGCAAGAGCCGCCTGGGAGAGAATGGAGAGCAGGACACTGCCAGCTGGACTCACATTCCCTGTTGACATTAAAATGGACTTAACAAATGTGAAACACACACAGATGTTTTGTCTGTGTCCGAACAGGACTGTGCTTTGCACTTTGGAGCCACAGTCCCATCTGTCATATCTATAACCTTTCAGAAGGAGTCCCTTCCCTGTGCACTGGGCATGTCTGAACTGAAAAACTATTGTAATAAAGTCATAAAAATTATCACCAAAGTAATAGAGAACTCCAGTCCCCTCAGCCGCAGGGTAGGTGAGGTTCAGCTATTGTAAGGAATAAAATGAGACATGTATCAAAGCAAAGGGAGCGTTGTTATGGAAGAAGTGCAAAGTCATGTTTTTACAGAAAGCTTCACTGCTGCTCCTGGGAGAGAAAAGCAACCACGAGACTGCAGATACACAACTCCAGTGGAAAAAGGGCCAGGACTCAGCTCAAGGTTGTCTCTCTCTCATCAGCTAATGGTGGAGTCACTCTTCCAGTCCAGACCTGGTTCCAGGAGCCTTTTAAACTCATCAAATTGCGTGGCACAGGTCAGGTCTCTGAGTACAAAGCTCCTAATGCCGTCACAGTCCTGAATCATCAGATGTGGGCCCAGGATACCCCTGGTGATGCACATCTTCCGTGCTTCTCTCCCTCATCTGCCTTATGGATCTGCGTAGCTCCCCAGGAAGTTTTAGAAAAAGATGTCCAGGATAATGGTGTTTCCAGGTGTTGATAGGCATGGTCTGGGGATAAGGGAAAGAAAGGAATACATGACTTCTGGGGTGGATTACAGTATCCTTATGCCTTTCCATCTCCAGAATCCAAGCCTGGTCACCAGAATGCTGGAAGGCCTCAGAGATGTGAACAGACAAGCAGCAGTTACAGGGGTAACTCAAACAGAGCTGTGGTTGGATAAGTCATGTAGTGACAATGCTGTAGGCTGGGAAAATAGGCCAGTCATGTTCAGCCTCCTTGTGATGGGGCTACTTTGAGTACAGGATGGAGTCACCATTTACAGGAAATTTTTTCAGGAACATATTTGAGTGTTTCTTGTCCTTTCCATGGAGGAAATTTGTATTTCATTTCAGTCATACCTTAGTAATGTTTGTGTGTGTGTGTGTGTGTGTGCGTGTGTGTGTGTGTGTGTGTGTGTTGGGGGCTCCCTTAGGAAAACCAGATCTCAGCATCCACTTCTGCTCCTTGGAAGCCATCTCCTTGGTTCAGCCAATCTGCAGTATGGTGCAAGCATTTTTCAATTTTTGGATGGCACAGTTCATTTGTATTGCTAGTGCTCCATGTAAGTAGGATCTAGCTCCAATTTTTTCACTGCAGATAAATTATCTAATGACTTAGTAGGTTTTTTCCTGTTGCAAAGTCATTTGCAACCTGATGGTGTTTTCAGTGATTGTACTCATCTATAATCACTCAAGAGGTTGTTTGTTTGAGCAACTTTTCACCTTTGGAAAAGCCAAGGGGTTACAGTTTCTGTAGTGTAATTGATACTGTAGCTCCACTAGCTGGGTGGATGGTTTTTATTTAATTGTGTGCCAAAAGTGAGTGACATTTTTTGCTGCTACTAGTAGAAGCAAAGCAAGCAGCCCAAAAGAAAAGTGAGGAGATTTCAGTCTCACCTTCAGGTGGGACTCAGTCACCAGCTCCTTCTCCACTAGTTTAGCACCTGCAAAATTTCTCAACGGAAAGCTTTCTCTGAATTTTCCTGCAACCTCCTGCTAATCTGCTTGAGATCACAGGCAATTTCAATAACAATGAAAATTATTCTAATTTCGATTCCAGGAGTATCTCTGATGAATGCTATTCCAGTTCCTTTCTTATTCCTCTCCCCTGGTTTATGACTTCCCACCTCAGCCATAATGCGGAAGCCATTTTTGCCTCCGAATTGATTCATCGGGTCCTTTTAAACTTTCTTCCCTTTCTTGCTTCCTGCCAATAAATTCACCACCTGAAACTGTAGCTACAGAAATAATTTCCATCAGAATTGCCATTGTCCTGAAAGTCATTAAAAGTTACAGCTGCTCTTAAGATGTAAGTGCCCAATTTGACAGAGTTCACTTTCCATTGCCCTGCTTTTCCTGCTGTTTTGTCTGGATTGAGCAGGATGCCACCAGTCCAGGCTGTCTGAGGGGAGAGGCTGGATGGGATTGTCCTAAAAGATGGAGAGAGTGACAGCAGTGATAGTTTTCGGTTTTCCTTCCCTTGGAGTCCAGGGAATGAGACACATCCAGACGTGTAGGCAGGAGGTGCCCGTGGATACAGCTTGTGGATCTGAATCTGTGGCAAGGTCTGCAGAAGTGCTAGGTTAGATTCAGTACATTCCGAACCACCTTGGCATTAATAGAAATGGAGAGGATGTAATTTTCTGTTTAAGGAGTTGGCACTTCTTTTTCTAACATGTTCTCAAGGGAGAAAGCATTGCAATTCCATATTCAGTGAAACTACCACGAAAAGCATTTTTCCCTTAGCAATATCACCTAGAAAAGGCTTGTCTGTACACACCATGTCCTTTTTGGTGTTTAAATATGCCTGATTAAGGTTCCCAGTGGTACCAAGAGTTCTGGCATCTCCTCTGCGTTTGTTCTGATGTGATGGGTTTCCCCAGGGCTCAGAAAAAAAAAAAAAAAGCCCCCTGCCTTAATTTTCTTGGTTATACACCACTTCAAATTCCACTTGACCAAGCAAATTTCTCCAGGCATTCTGGCCATGTTGTAAATTCACCTGTTTGAGTGTGGAAAGCATCACAGGCCCCAACAGCAGGTGTATTCAATTCAGTGGAAATACTTAGACTGTGTTCCAGTAACTTGAACAGCCCCTGCGTGATGATCGGTAGGTCTATTGTAACATGATTAGATGGTTGTAAACACTTACATGTAGCTTTTCTATTTCATTTCCCCAAAGAAATGTCAAGTATTCGTGATACAATACTCATGAAGTTTGTATTGCTCTGTAGCTGTTTGGCAGTAGCTGTGTATAACTGATGAAGGGCTGTTGTGTGGCAGACAGCACAAGGACACGGTCCTTATGTGATCGCTTCATGGCACCTTCTCAGTGAGACTCAGTCTTCCAGGATGGGCTTATGGGGCATTCTTGTACAAAAACCCTCTTCAGGCTTAGCTGGAGAGTTTAGGAAGGAGGGGGAAGAGAGCAGCCCAACAAATCCCGAGAGCTGCATCTCAGAACAGACGACTGGAGGGCAATTGCAAGAATTTGCCATAGCTTTGAGCAGCCTCAGTGCTGGCTGGCGCAAAGAGGTAAACCTTCCATGAGGCTGAAAACCCAGGGACAGAGAAAACACCACACAGCTTAAAGTCTTTTCTTGAAAAAGTGAAGGGAGGTCCAAAGCACTGTGAAGTGGCTGTGTTCAACATGCCTGGAGGAGCTGGCATCCCATAGAGTGGGAAGTCACAGGCAGCAAGGTCTCTGTACAGTCTGCGTTAATGATACAAGGTCCACTGACTCTTGTAATACTTAGGCGCCAAATGACACTTTAGTCTTGGAAGGCTGTTGGAAAATGAGCAGCATTTTCCCAGCTCCTGGAGGGGTATGAGCCTCAAACGCCGAGTCTGAGTAAAGCCAGCTGGAAGAATCACAGCTCATCACAGGAGGCTGCAGCCTTAAAACCTGGTCTGAGATCTCTAGTGAGCTGGGGGGCAGCCCACATGCAGGACTGAAACGAGTGCACTTGGAAACCACAGTTATCCTGGTGAGTGTGGCAGAGGAGCAAGAAGTGATGTTGAGGAGAATTGCTGCTGATTGACAGAACAAACAGGTGAAGAAAAAGCATCAGTCACATGTCACCTTCAGAGTTTTTAGTTTGTCTTGGGTAAATCACTCCCTTTCCCCCTCCCTAGAGATGTTTGTGTAGGAGCAGCTAAGAGTGATTGACAAGCAGACATGTGACAGAGAAATCCTCACTGCAGGCAGGGAAGAGGAGGAATGCAAAATAATGTGTCACACACACACACACACACACACACATATATATATATATATATATATATATATATATGCTTCCTCTCTCCACCCAAGGACAGTGGTTACTTCTCAATGAGGAGCTTTTGCAGGGCAATGTACATTGATAAGAAAAGGCTTTCACAAAGGCTTTGTTTGGGGCAGCAGAGAGGTGGCTTCAGGTGTAGTTGTGGACAAGGGAAAAATACAGGTGAGGTTCAGTAAGTGTTTAGGACAAGAGAATTTCCGTGACTAAATGAGATGACTGAGGTGGGGTAAAGCTTAAAGTCTTGCAGAAGTTTCTTGCAAGACCTTGACTAAAAGTTTTGCGTGTTGGTGATTGGTGTGATTGTACCAGCTGCCTTGGTCTAAAAAAATGTTTGATCCAGACCTTTTCAGCCGTAAAAAAGGATTAACGAATAGATTTAAACCTTAAGTTTTGAGTTCAGATTTCCGTTTTCTCCACCACTCCCTTAAGTTTGTGAACGGTCAGGTTTTTAGGCTATTTTCCTCAAGAACTGTTTGATCATGTGATCTCTCTGTCTGTCAACCAGTGTTTCTGGAGGACTTGAGGGCCTGCTGTAGCCCTCACAAACAGACCTCCCAGAGGTATGACAGTTCTGTGGGTTTATGAAACCTCAGAGCTGACTAAAGAAGGACCCACTTGGTGCCCAACCTGTAAGACAGGGAGACCCTTATCACTGAGAGGAGTAGCTGGATGCTGTTAGCAGTCATAATTCCTACATATCCTGGCATTTGCTTCCAAAGAGAGGATGAAAGTGGTGGGAGCTGGTGTGAAGGGGTGCAAGAAGATCAGGATGTGTGGTATCCACATCCTGTTTGGCTTCTCGATTTCCCGTGCTCACGGTGTATCTTCTTTTTCATGCTGTTCCTTTTTCTGCCTTTTTCATTTGTTTGTTTACATCATCTATCAAGTTTGTCGTTATGTGCTCATGCACATAAAATCTTTATTAGTATTAGCCATGTGTATTCTTTATTCTCTGTTTTAATTTTCCTTCCTTCTTCCTTTGTTAACAAACTCTGCTGATTCCAGATGTTTCCCATTTGACAGCACCTGAGACTTGAAGTTTTCCAGCCACACAACAGAACAAGTGCTGGCTCCTTCCTCTGGCCACCCCTTTCCTGGGTGTGTGATGGAGCCCTTTCCTTTTGGGCAATGGTGAGGAAAATGTTTCTTCACCAACACCTCTTGAAATCCTAAAAGTCTTCTAAGAGATCATTCTGCCTTGGACAGCTGGAGTAAATAAATGATTACCTTTTGTGATCCTTTAATCTTACCAGTGTTTCCAGAATATCAGTTTAAGGGACAGCAGTAAAGCATTTGCACTGTCCATGTGGGACAGGGTCCTCTCTCGTTCCTACTGCAGAAATCCTCCGTATTTTTTCAACCTCTTTTTTCAGTAGGGATGGGAGTTTCTTTTCTGGGCCTTCAGTGGCTACAGAAGTGTAAACCACCCCTCTTCCATGGGGGATAAATCTTTAAATCAGGAAACAAAGCTTTGGGACATCTTTCACTGGTTCCCAGTTTGTCATTTTGCCGCTGGGTCTACCTACTGCCTATATCCATAGAGAGAGGACTTTTTTGGCCAGTTGTTCCCCAAGAAGGTTAACGCCAGGGAAAGTAAAAACTTGGATGCAGAGCCTGCAGACAACAGTTTGAAGATGCTCAATCAGTGTGCTTGGGGAAGAGTCTTTTCTGAAAGGACAGGGTTTTGCAAATCGGATCCCAAAGCACATCCCATGGGAGAAGGTGCCAGGACATTCATAAACTAAGTGGGCAGGAGGGCTGGAATCACCCGTGGCCGTGAGGGGCTGGGGGAGAGCCATGGTAAGGGGCACTGGCAAGTGAGAAGAATGGTCAGACAGAGGAAGATCCTGCTGGCAAGACCAAGCAGCTTGACCTTGATACAATGGGAAAGAGGAGGTGGCAGAGGGTCCGACTGATGCCAAAGCAGCCTCTTCTTTTGCTTGCTGCTCATTCCTTGTTCCCGCCGGGGTGTGCTCTCCTGCTTGAATTGTGCACAGTTCTCCCCTCTTGGAAAGCTGCTCTCAGTGCCAGAGAACATCATGGTTTATTGCAGTGTCGCTGTCAGGTTACACTGACAACGCTGAAGCAAAAGATGTGTGTGTCGTGTCTCATTGGCTCAAAGCAGAGTCGTTCAGGGGCATCTTCTGCTTGTGCTGATCATCTTTAAGCCATGGACTGGGCGGCAGTCCTGGAAACCCATCCCATATTTGTTAGTATTGCAGCCAGAGTAGTAGTGAGGATGGGTACAAGTCCTGGAGGATACATCAGTGGAAGCCTCCACAAATCACAAGATCTAGTTCTGCTGCTCCATATAATTAGCGATTAAAATGAGTAAAAACAAAGCGGCAATTTTCTTATTGATCCCCCAGCAAATAGTTCTGTCTATTTTCTGCTGTATTGTTGCTTCTTATTAAATAGCCTTGAATAAGAAATGTCAGTCAAATGGATTTAGATTCCTGGTGCTTCAGACAGAAATCAAAGCAGGACTGAATGAGGAACAGTAATTAGAAAGAGGAATTCCACCTCCACACGCTTCTTCCCTTGCTCAAGGAGTGCTGATTTTATCTAAATTGCCAAAGCCGTGAGCAAATGAAAGGTGATGGGAATTATAGACTGCAGACGCTGAGACAAAGCAAGGGAAGCTTTAATTAGTGCATTTTAAGGTAGAAATGAATTTCCTGGGAATAAATTATTAGACTCGAGACATATGGAGCTTCTTAGAGGTGAACTGAAAAGCTTTTTACCTGCCAGAACCAGGGCTCATCTGTCTTGTAGAAATGAGTGACCCATCACTGGGGTCTGCAACACATCAGGATTAATCCTTCTTTCTTAACCTCTCACTTCTCTTTTTTATTTAATATTGAGGAATTCCCATTGCTGCAGACTCCCATCAATGCAACATAAAGAAGAATTTTTTTCCAGTACCCACATTTACTCGTTCAAGTGTAAATGATGGATCTACCATTGCTGAGAAAATGGGAGGTACATGTTGAACCTAGTGGTACTGAAAGGAAGTTATTTTCTTTTCAGTTCTCCTCTTGTTCTCCTTTCTTAGCTCCATTGCCATCCTTTCATCACACTTGCACACACATAAGTCACTGGGAACCTTCAAACACTGACCTTTCTGTTTTTCAACACATTTTCACAGCTTTTTCAAAGGGTGAGGCAGTAACAACTCCGTGCTATTCAGGGGTGGATAGAGATTCCTGTTTGGATTGATGGAGCTGAAACGAATCCATTTAGCTGTGTGCTTTAATCCAGAATTTCCTGACTCAGCTGAATTACTCAGTCTCTTAATTATTTACATATTTTGTGTGAGTCTGTTGCTCACAGACCTTGTTGAAGAAGCAGGAGAGGGGCCAGGACCAGAACTAATGGTAATGTCGTGGGAGTGCTCACAGGCCCCAGAATAAAATGGTTTTGCCCCTCCAAGAGCAACATTGACTGTTCTCCTCTGCCCTGAAAAGTGGGAGTGGAAGCTGAGAAGCTGCCAGATGGACAGGCCACCCCAGCAACACCTTTTCAACAGTTTGGGGTGTGCTGGCAGTGGTGGTCTACAAGGCAGAGGAGTATGTCCTGGAAAATCACCCTGTCCTCCCTTCCTGGGATGAACCAACACTCGTGACCTTGCCAAAATCCTGCTCTTCCTCTGGTGCCACATGTGTCAGATAACACAGATGGGGAGAGCAGAGGTACAACCTAGTGGCTTCAGCTCAGTTTTTTTGGCAAAGGGACCTGAAGTCTCATGAGGGCTAAAGAATTCCCACACCCCCTCTGGGAAAAAACAAGGCTCACACATTGGTTTTTCTGATGTTCTGCTACCCATTTCAGATGTTGCACTTTTGTCCCAGAGGTTAATCTGTGTTAGCCATGATGAATGATGCAGTCAGGGTTTTGTTTATTGCTGTGTTTATCTTATGGAAGATGGGAATGTTGCAAAGTTGTGAGCTGCGGGAGGCACTGGGCTAATCTGAGATTTGTTCCTAGCCCTCGCCATGCGAATGGTGTCGCTGCGAGCCCAGCAATGAAGTTCACTGTGTTGTAGCAGACTGCGCAGTTCCCGAGTGTGTCAACCCAGTCTATGAACCAGAACAGTGTTGTCCTGTCTGCAAAAATGGTAAGAAAGTACTGTGTTGAATTAACAAAGAGATATAAAGGAAACATTTTATTCAAATGTTGTTACTGATGCATCCCCGTGAGACTTGCTTCCATTGGCACAGGCTGGCGTTGGGGATGCTACTTCACCTTGTGCATGGCCTTCAGTTATGAGGTGGCAACTGGGAAAATGAAAGGCTGCCCTTCCTGGCCTGTGTCTTCTCCTGGAAGCAGATGGAATGGCTGACTTGACTAAGGCTTTGTAGGACTGAGTCCTGATATCGGTGATGGTTGTTTCATGTCTTTGCTTTTTTCTCATAATTAGTCTAACACAAAACCAGGTCCATGAGAAAAGAGAGAATCTTTGTCCCTAAATTAAGAAACCAATGCTTATTACCCAAGACTAAGGGAAAACCCACTGAAATCAATGGCAAAGTAAGACACTCACCAAGCCCAGAACATGGTTAGTTGTGTGCTGGAAGTTTTGTGTGTAGTGTTGGCCCTCACTGTTCTCTGAAGTGATTTCATAAATTGGAGTCTGATTCATCAGTACTTTTGAGAAAGGTTTTGGAATGACTGAAAGTACCTCTTTGGAAAAGAACTGTTTCCAATAAGGTCTCCCCAGTTTTGTACCGCAGCCTGTACACACGTATGTCTCTGAAAAAGCACCTTTCTCCTAATGTAGACGTGAAGACAGATTAAAAGGTAAGGTAGCTGCACGGAAACCTCTTCACAGCTTTCTGAACATGTAAAAAATGGCTACTTGGATTCATCTTCTCCTGTTTAGTATTCACGATCTGTATTTATTTTCTTGTGCATACATCACCGCTGCTGGATAAGAGTAATGGTTGCTTTTGGATCTAAATGAAAATGTTTGCGAAGAAATAACATTTTCAACACATTTTCTGCTCTTTAAGGCAGAGAAAAAGCAAAGAGTTTGAAAGGCAACACATTTTTACTAAAGGAACTAGCAAAATTAAAAAATATCTGGAAAATTTTACCGAAAGTACTAATTGAAATCCTAAGTGTTCTATTAAACAATTATTTTTGCTCCAAAATATATTTAAGATTTTCACTTAGTTTTGTGTTGCTGTTGAAAAGCAGAAAATGTTCATAGAAAATTTCATTGGTTCGTTGTTGTTGTTGATGAGCTGCAGAGAAGAGGTCTGTTCCCTAGTTCTGCCCACCACCTTTGCTGTGCTTGAGTGTGAGGTTTCCCACCACACTCAACAAGACTGGTGTCTTGGGTTGGTGACCTGGGGGTACCACTGGCCATGGCCATGCCCGTCACACACAGCTTAGACTCATTTACACCCAAAAAACACCTCTCCTGTGTGTTTGGCCTCTGTTCCCATCCCGTGTAGGGTCCCATCCTGAGTCCCCAGTACTTACACTGGCACCACATCCCATCCGGTTTGTGTCATGTGAATCCAACCTGTGAGCATCCCTCAGGCTTCCCAGGAGTGCAGACTCAGAGGTGCCTCCACACAGGTCCAGGAGCTGCTGGATTTCCCTACTGACCCTTCCCCACCATGACCATTTCCCCAGTAACCAACCAGACTCTCCCTCTTTGGGGGTGAGTGGCTTCCTGTGTCACAGTCCCTGACCTCCCTGGTGACCAGGAAGGACCAGCATCTTTCTTCCCAAAACAGTCAGAGTGCCCAAATAACCGGGGAAAGGGAAAGAAGCAGATCCTTCTGGTAGGAACAAAGACAGGAGGACAAGAAGGAAAATCAGCCACATGCTGAAGGGACTCTGGGGCACAGATTGGAACCCTCAAGTAGAAGTGAGGATGCTTCACCCATGGTTTTACCAAATCCCTCCAGGTCGTCTCTTCGCTCCTCTTTGGGGGATACAGATATAAAGCTGTACAGCTGAAACCTGTTTAAGGCAGGGATGTGTTTCTCACCATCCTCTCCAGAGCAGCCTTGGGAATCCTGGTCTCTGGTGCCAGGGAGAACGGGGCTTGGAGCACAGCTCAGCCAGTGGTGGGTCATGGCTGTTCCTTGGGACTGAGGAGCTGTGGAGGGGAGCTGAACCCCTCCTTGTGTCGCAGCCTAGCTGTTGGGGTGGGATGTGAGACCTCCCAGCTGAGCTTTCTGCTCCTCCTGCTGCAGCTGGAGCTGACTGGCTAATAGTTGGCCAAAGCTTGGAGTTCTGGCTGTATCTATCACAAAGGTAATGAAATAATTCACACAGTGATAAAAATTAGTGGGCAACACAATAGTCTCCTTTGCCACAGGGAATATGATGAGCATGTTGTTACTGCTCTTGGATGTGGCTGGGTGTGGCCCACTCCCTTTGCCTTTCCCTTATAGTCTGGGAGACTTGGGAGAAAGTAGCAGCCATTGCTGTGTCTCTTCCCGTCTGAATCCCTCTGACACATCCTAATGAATGAGGAGCACAATGCTTTCAGCTGTCTCTTCATCTTGAGACCAGAATTTTGTCTTTCAGCTCCCCACTGCAGCCAGTCAATTAAAGCTCAGTTTCACAAATGCATGAAGATAACACAAGCTGACAGACCCACTTAAATGACTGAACGCCCCCTTTTTAAAATTTATTTGTTTTTTTCCTTCCCTCCAGTAGTTTTTGCTTTCTGCCAAAGTGGTCAAGACAGTTTCAGTACCATGTTTCAGTGTGATGAAAAGATTTTACCTTAATCTCAGTCCCTGTGGTCATCATTTTAGACTGACAAGCAGAAGAGCTCAAGGGATGCAGTTGTTAGAGGGGGAGGAAAAGTCAATCTCCAGAAAGACATGAAGTGCAAATCATCATTTCAAAAGCTACTCTTTAAAATTTTGGAAAATCCTTGGTTTTGGTTAAAGCACAGCCCTGCATCATTTGCTGCACTCTGCCAGCAGCATGGCTTGCCTGCTCGTTTAGCTGTTGCTGCCCTTACCAGGAGAATAATTTCCCCTCAAGACATTCAGATTCGTGTCTTTCTTAACTCTGTCTTGCCAAGGGCGGAATTGCTGTGCAGCAGTGAGCACTGGAACAGGCTGCACAGAGAAGCTGTGGCTGCCCCATCCCTGCAAGTGTTCAAGGCCAGCTTGGACTGGGCTTGGAGCAACCTGGGATAGTGGACGGTATCCCTGCCCATGGCAGGGTGGAATGAGATGATGCCTAAGGTCCCATCTCCCCCAAACCGTTCAGTGATTCTGTGATAATGCAAAAATGTGTTGATTCTAACAAGCCTGACCTGAAGATTCATAGAATGCCAATATCAATTTCCCTCCCATGATTTAGAAGTGGTGTGAACAAGTGGCTTTATTCCTGATTGTCAGAAGAAATGAAATTGTTGTCTCGTGCTTTGCTGAACGCTGCAGCTCCCGCAAAACTGGCTTTGCTTGGCAAGGGATACCATGTTACACATGAAGCAGGTGGAGTTCACCAGGAGGCTGAAATTTGGGTATGAGCGAGGGAGAGGACGTTTTCACCTTCATGTCCTATCATCCAGTTTGTCAGAGTGGATTTTAAGGGCGATGGCTCCAGGTGCTGCGCAGCATTTCTGTCGTGGAGATGAAAGGTCACTGGATTTCACGTTTCCTGGTAGTGACAGATCGCGGAATTATGGCCCTGAGTTGTTATTTTCAGTCATTGTGACTTCTCCAGACAAAAGTGTGTCAGCTGTTGTTAACTCTCTCCTCTACAGCATCTAAAACTTGCCTATTACTGTTAAAATCAAGCCTGTGGCTGCCACCATCCCCACTGTTCCTCCTGCCCCCAGGCTCTCCTGCAGCTCAGAAAGGAAATCCATCCACTCTGCCTGTGCCAAAGCCTTTCCACACAAAAATCCCAGTGAGCTCTCCATCCTCCTGTGGCTAGGGCTGTGGACATGCCCATGTGGTGTTGCTCATACCTCCTCTGGGCCTTCTCAGCTCATCCTGAACTCTTGGTTTCCCAACCTCTGTTTGTCCCTCCCCATAAATCCATCCAGTGCAGTGGATTGAGCCCCGTTGTTGGTGAGATGTGTGTGTTTTTAACACCCTTTCTCATGCATCGCTTGGAGGTCGCTCTTGCCATTTCCTTCACCCCTTTGGCTGTGGTCTGGCAAGGCTGCAGGGATGGGGGGGATCCCCAGTGTATCATCCCTCACATCTCTTAGTCTGGTTTAATCCGTGATCCAGATTAAATCGGTTCCTCTTCTTTGCCAGTTCCAAGCAATTCTCATCTCCTGCTGTGCACAAAGGGAGAAATTCCGAGTGTTTCACCTTCCCCCCTGTGCTGTTTGCCAGAGCCGAAAGCACCCGCTCCCAACATGCCCTTTCCTGGGGATGTGAGTAGATGTGCTCCAGCAGGGAGTGCCCAGGGGGCCTTGGAGGTTCTTCCAAGCCCCCTGCTCTCAGGGGGCTCAGCTTCACGCCACTTGTGCATCCATCCACTGTCTGCCACTCCATGGAAGGAAAACCAGATGCAATTCAGGGCACCTGGCACCCCGTGTTCTCCTGATTTTACGAAGAGCTCCTTCAGAATTGTATCCGAAAGTAATCTTGACATTAGCAAAAACTCACCATGCTGGGGGTTTTTATGGCACAGCTGTGTCAGGGAAATTAATTTTAAAATTCGAATAGGTGCCACAATAGAATTGTTAACTTCTTGTCCTCTCTAAAGTGTGAAATGCTTTGCAGAAGGTTTCAAAGGCAGCTTTCCCCATTTACACACGCATTGACACAGCTGCAAAAATAGTCTCTGCTGTGGTGCTTTCATTTTCTTGAGGGATGAACAGAATAAGCATTATAGATTTCTGTTTTGGGGTCTGGTTTTGCCTTTAATTCAATGTTTGTTGCCACCAGTCCTCAACAAAAGAATTTGTTACCCAACAAGCCAGATAACAGCTAACATGTCCACAATGAAATATTTCCTGGCAAGTGTGCTTACTCAGCCTGGGCTTCTGGAGACATTCCTGATGGAATACTGGGCAGCAGGAAGACGTTTTGTAGATAATCTGTCACTGGCTCTTTAATTAAAGTTTTAAATTATCACAGTTGATACAGATTTCCAAGTAAAGAGGCTGATCCTGCCCTTCACACACAAATAAAAGATCCCTTTGACCTTCAACAGATTTTACATCGGTAAAATAGCATGTCTTCAGGCAAAGCTCCTGTGGGTATTTATTATAATATGCCATAAATATTAATAATTCCCTACAAATGTCTCCATATTTGAGGGCATGAGCGCAATGACAAGTAAATAATAATTTATTTCCATGCACATAAACTCACATTTTACCTAAGCTTCTCTCTTCATTCACTGAGAATATAAACTTGCTGCTCATTATTTCTCTGTTGGAGTTAATTTGAAATAAGCATTCTGCACCCCAGCCTGATCCTGCTGTAGCACAGCACGTCTTGCTGAGGAAACCCCCAAGGATTTTCCCAGCCTGTTGAAGCCAAGGGAAACTTTCCTTTAGCGAGCAAACACATTTTACACATGTCCCTAAGGGAATTTTGCGCATCTCTGTGGAATAACACCCAGGGTCAGACCCTCAAGGCTTCAAGGATTTGGGAGGACAAAAGGCTAAACGTAAATCCTGTTAGGTGATGGATTACCAGTGCATGTTGTTAACCAGTATTGACAAAAAGAACTTTCCTACGTGGGCTCCGTTGTTCCAAATTATTAGCTGATCTTGAAAAGTGCCAAGATTTTAATATAAAATAATCCAGTGCCTGGATATTAAACTACTTGTGCTTTATTGCATAAATATAGCTTGTTATTTATCTGCAAGATGTGGATCGCTGCAGCTCCAGGTCATTGTTTTGGAAAGCTTCTTCTTCTAACCTGATCAGTGACCAAAAAAAATCAAGAAAATGTGGAAAAAAAATGACTAAAAGTTTGAGGGGAAAAAAAAAAAAAAAAAGGAAGGATTTGGGGAGAGGATGTTTTGTCTGCCATTTGATTTTATACAACTGTTGGAGGATAAAGGTGACACAGAAAATGTGGTGAGAGGATGAGAGAAGACTTCATTTACTTTATGGAAAACAGTGATTTGGAGCCATGGGCAGATTCCTTTAGGGAAAAAAAAAACAAAACAAACCAACAACTAAATAAAATTCCTCTTCTAATTTATTTCAGAAATTCCTGAAATGGCCAGATTTTAAGGTTGCACTTAACCCCCCTTCAGTCAAAGTCTATGCAATATGCTGCTTGGTTGTGCAGATGCCAGTTGAATGTGACCATCCAAGAGGAGACATGTTCCCCCACCGGATTTGCTGGACTCCACCATCCTCTCCTGGCTCCCGGAGGCCGAAGGCAGTAGTGTAGTGTAGCCACAGCCCCCTTCATTGCTGATGGATGAAGCACTGATGGCACCCCGCCACCAGCCAGCCTCATGGGCACCCGGGCACCCCACGGCCACCACCTCACTGACAGGGCAGGCTGGGGGGGCACAGCAACGACTGGCTCATGGTCTTCGGGATTACCAGCAGGAATGGGAACTGTGGTGCCCTATTAGCTCAAGTACAGGAGTGATTTGATTACCAACAGAGGAAGAAAGGGTTGATTTAAAAGCTGGTGGAAGATCTAGGCTGAAAATGAAGCGGTATATTTGGATCAGGCAGACATCAACCCGACACAATACTGCAGTTTGAGAGGAGTCATTTCCCTGAAATTGCCTTTCCATGGAGCTCGCTCATCCCCATCACTTTGGGCCAAGTGGTTAAAGCCATGGAGATGCCAAACTTGCTGGTGGAAATTCGACGCATAAGCACCTGTGAAGAGCTAGATGCTCCAGTGCTTTTGGAAATCTCTAGCAGTTGGATTATCCAGATGCTTAAGTGCCCTGCTGACTCACGACTGCCCTGCTCCCCGTGGGCACAGCTGTTGGAGGAGTCATAGTGAAAAGCTTTGGAAAGGTACAGAGGTTAAACCTTCCAAAATTAGCCATCCTGGTGCTGGATAGCATCAGGGAGGGCTGAGCTGGAGCTGCCGCCTCCTGAAGTTTCAAACAAAGTGAGACTAAAAGAGGCAAGGGAGAGAAGCCTTTAGAGAACAAAAAAGCCATGAACTGAGCAGCGCTTAATGTGATTAACTCTATCACACAGCTCAGTGCTCACACAAAGCAGGAGCTGCTGGACTGTGCAGTGCCAGAGTGACAGGGATGCTGCTGGGAAAAGCTCCATTCAAAGGGAGCTGCCGCAGGAGTCAGCGGGACAGCAGCTCCCGCGACCCGACGTGTTCACCCGCACGCTCACGGGTCACCTGATGCTGCCCGAGCCTTTGTGTTCTCTTCCTGTGCCCAGCAAGCAAGAAAAGGACAATTCACAAATTAAACACAGCAGGAAAAGGCTCTGCCTGACAGCCAAAGGCCAGGCAGGAGCTGAAAGCTGCTATCCTGAATTTGTGCCCCAGGTCCCAACCATGCTTCTGTGCTTCCTCCGCAGCAGAGTTCAAAATGCACCCTAAGGAGAAGGGCTGGGCAGGGTTATGAGGAGCCATTTGTCGGATGGGACTGGCTCCAAAGCTGTCTTTTAGCGGACACAGCTCTCGGAGATGTGGGAAACACGTGACATGGTCTGCACTGCTCTTTAAACTCAGAAATGTTTGTGAGGAAGCCTCTGCTCATCAGTGGTTGTTTCCCCTTGGGAAAATGTTGCTGGAATTTGTGTGCACCGGTGGTAATGCAAGATTCACTTATAGATAGTTATAAATAGTAAGGGGGTTAGTTTGGGATTTTTTTTTTGTGGGAGGAAGTTCCTGGACTGAGATTGGGAGGCCAGGTTGCCTTTGCAGAACACAAGCAGCTGAAGCAGTACTGAAATGAAAGCAGGTGTGCTGTTGCTGTTCAGGTATGGTGTTGACTGATCAGATTCTGGGTGTGACTTAAAAGACCAAATATGACATTATTACCCAATTACATTACTGTAAACCATTTTGCTGCAAGAGAAGCCTAAAGCCAAATCCTGAGTCTGTGTCCTTTGGTGTAATGTCTCTGGTTTACTCTGATTTACTGCAGCCAAGGATCTGACCTGCTGATATGCCTGGGTTATTCAGAGGCACATTGCAGGAGGCTGGGGTGTTCTCCATGGTCAGGGTTTCTAAAAGGATTAGAGATGGGTTTGCTTTTGCTGCTCTAGAAGGTTGGGATTGCTAAGCATATCTGTATGAGAAGAGTAGCAGGCTCTGTCTTCATGTATTTCTAATTTAATGAATGTTTAATGCTTCTTTTATTGGAGCCTACATATATGTAGAGCAGAGGACTTTAACAAGGGGTTGACTGATGTCAAATAATTGATGTTTGAGCTGCTGCTTCTACACGAAATGCAGACTTTACAGAGCAAAGAGACTGTAATGAAAATATGAATTAAAGATTAGAGCTAAGCAAGTCTGAGAACACTTAGACTTAAGAAAAGCACATGGAAATTTTCTCCTCCCACTTCCTTTCCTTCCCTCCACCTTTACTACATCTCCATCCTCTCTCCTTTGGTAGGGTCCTGCATTTCAGCTGCAGCCTTCTATCTCTCCTACACCTCTTCCCCTCTGTGAAGGAAAGCAGTGCAGTATTCTCCTCCTGGGGGTATTACTGCATGTCTGCACATCCCAGCCTTGCCAGTCACCCATCAGTTTGGCTGGAGAGACTAAGAAGTGTTTTTAAGGTGTGTTTTTCTTTATCTCTACCCCTGATTTACTGATGCAGTGCATCACCTGGGCAGAAGGAAGAGTGCAGGCTTGGTGGGACCATTTGCCAGAGGGACCCACACTTTGGTACAGCACATTTGGGTGAGGCAGCGGGGCTGCTGTGTGACTGCTTGGATGGGGGGAGGCAGTTCCACGTCTGCCATCAGATAATTGCCAGTCCCTGTTGTCCAGAGATGCTCTTGTGCCCACAAACATCAGCATCCATTTCCTTCCACCCCCTTGGCCCACCCCTCTCCCTCTCAGTGAGCTGTCTGTGTGCTCTGGCTTTCCACGGGTGCTCCCAGCTCTCCCTGCAGGTCTGCAGGCACAGCACCAGGGCATCACTCCTGCAGCGTGAGGCTTCTCGTGCCTCCATTCCTGCAGCACAGGTTTGGCTGGTTGCACTGTTGATCTGCCCAAGACTGAAGAGCTTAGGCTTGGTTATGAGCCAGTAAGAGCCCGGGGGAAAGAGGAGAGGATGTTGCTTTCTTGGTTTGGCTGCCTGGGTTGGTGTGGGTCAGTTCCTTGTGCCTCTGGCCATGTTGATGCAGCTCAAAGAGGGCTGGGCAGAGAAGTCACCCACAGGTGACAGCCAGGGGACTGTCAGCTTGCAATGGGAGGTGAACTCCAGGATGTCCATATTCCACTTGTACCTGTTTCTGAAATCCTAATTGCAATTAGGAATTCAGTGAGGAGTTTTAAGAAAAAGAATGGATATGGACCAGTCCCACAATTGTTGCAATCTGGTGTAACTCATTTCACATCAACTAAGCCACGTTTTTGTCCCCGTTACAAAAGTTTCATGCCCAGTAGTGCTGGTAGGGAAGCAGTTTGTTAGAATAAATGGAGCAGGAGTTGATGTACCAAAAAGAGAAGCGCTGGTGTCCTGCACAGGGATCTGCTGAGAGGAGTGGGTCTGTGTGAAGATGAGCACACAAAGTTCTCCCCAACCTTTCAAAGCTCAGATGCTTTTCACTGCAGCCGCTTGAGAGCATTTGAAGAAAATGGGAATATGTTGGTCAGAAAATGCTGACTCACTGAAACCTCCCTGGGAAAAAGGCCAATTATAGCAAATTCTCTGTTTGTACGTTGAAAAGGGTCAGAGAAAAACCTTGAAGTGATCAGATGCCCCATTTAATGCTTTCAGAACGAACTGGCTCAAATTTGAAGGGTTGGGGGGGTGACATGGGTTTAGATGTAGATCTTTATTTGATAAGTTGGAACATTTCAAACAGGGAAGACAGAAACGAAGGGGCTTTTTGCCTTATGAATTATTTCAGACAGCCTGCTCTGATTTTAACTGAAAGCTAAAGGTGTTTGCACCTTTGTCTTTCCCTCCCTGTGTGAGTGAGAGAGGCATAGGAGATGGCTGTGATGGGAAATGTCCTTCCTGCTCAGTTCTCCCCCTTGCCTGGGGAGAGTAGCCAAGGCCAAGATTGAAGGGAGCCTGCAAGAAAGATGGAGAGGGACATTTTGCAAGAATCTGTTGTGACTGGACAAGGGGCAGTGGCTGCAAACTAATGGAGTAGGTTTTGATTAGATGTTTGGAAACAATTCTTCCCTGTGATGGGGGGGGATGGGGGGAGGCCTTGGCACAGGTTGCCCAGGGAAGCTGTGGCTGCCCCATTCCTGGAAGTGTTCAAGGCCAGGTTGGACGGGGCTTGGAGCAAGCTGGGATAGCGGAAGGTGTCCCTGCCCATGGCAGGAGGTGGAACAAGATGATTTTTAAGTTTCTTTCCAACCCAAACCATTCTGTGGCATTAGAATCGTCCTGTGGGGTTAAATGCCTTTGGGACCACCACTTCCTTCCACACCTGGCAGGAGAAGGCTGTCAGCATCCAGTACTTTTGGGAAATCCTTGGCACCTGGCAGGATCAGGGCCTTCAGGCTTTGCTGTTTGCAGAACAGCACTTGGAATTGTGTTTTCTGGCCTGATTGAAATGCATGGGAAATGTCAGGAGGCGTGTGTGGAAGAGCCCTCGTTCGATATTGCTTCCGTATCGCGGACTGGCATTAGCTCAGGTCAGTGCCTTTGGGTGGTTTCTGGCTTGCGAGCCGAAATACGGGCGTGTTTTGGTGCCGTCAGCTCTCACCGCGTCCCGGACGGGCTGCAAAGCCCGGCGTGAGCAGTCCCCCCACAGCCCCTCGGCCGCGGGACGCGCTGCCCCCGGCGCGGCTCTTGCCGAGCCAGCCCCGTTGGTTTGCAAGGCAAAGGCGCTGGTTTCGTGAGGGCCGAGCTCCCGTTGGGTGTTCCTTCCAGAAAAGCCTCGCTCTCTGATCTCTGACTCATCGCAGCCAGCGCTGACGTCCGAGGGACTCCTTCTGCGGCAGGATTATTCATCGGAGCGGGGCCGCAGCAGCATCCGATGCGTCATCCCTGCTCTGCGCGGGCGGGGGGCGCGCCGGCCCTTCCCCACGGCACGGCGGCCCCGGCTCAGCCATCGGGGCGGTGCTGCCAGCCGGGATGAATGAGTGAATTTGGCTGCTTTGGTTCGATTGGTGAGCGCAAGGCTCGCGTACCCTCGCTCTGCTACAAGGAAAGCGGCGAGGGGGGAATTTCTGGCGACTTTTTCAAGCCGTGTCAAACGAAAATGAAATGTATTGCAGGGAATGTCAAACTATAATTATTAAGGACTTGGGAAACTGTGATTAAAAATGAACACCTGCCTACAGTAGTAGGAGGAATGCTGATGGAAGGAGAATGGCCTCCAAAGAAGGAATTACAAGCCTTCAGCAAGAAACCAGGACTCTTCTTACTCCTGTTGTGTGCATGGTGGTTTGTGCAGTTGGCACTGCCCTTTCTCTCTGCTTGTTTGCTCTGTCTCAGGGAAGCACTGCCTGTGCTCTCCCTCCTTGGCTTCACGTGTGGTCAAGCAAGAAGCTCCTCTCCCAGCTGTGGGTGAAAGTGCTGCCTCTGTAGCCAGGGAGGAGATGAGAGGATCCCACCAGCTACCTGGGAGCAGTGGCAGTGTCCATGCTTACCAGGCTCACCTGGGAAGGTGATGGGCATCACCACACAGCTGGGACAACCTGTGCCACACAGGCTGGGCTCTCCCAGCTCCAGTGAGGCACCGGCGTTCCAAAGCCATGTGCGAGTCCTTGCTGGAACAGAATTTGTCAGATGTGAGGGTGATGATCAAGGTGCATAAAGGAAATGGGTGTGTTTTGTCCTCCCGACTGAGGTCTGGGCTTTCTAGGCATGGACCTGCTCTGGGACAGGAAATGTTGGCACAGGGATGTCTGCAGTAAACCAGGGATTGCATGGAGTGGTTGAATATCAGCTCCATGGTGGTGCCAACCCAGTGGTGCTCCATCACTGTGTGCATTCATAAGCAATGAATGGCCTCTTGGTGAGGGGCTGGCAGTGAGTTTATCACCTCTTGCCACTAGGAGGGAGCCTCTCTGGCAGCCTGGGGTAGGGATACTGACAAACAGGCCCCACGTCCCACTAACTCGTCCAATGTGCTGCAGGGTCTGTTCATGCATTTCACCCTGCGGTTGCTGAGTTTCTACATTTCTCAGCTTAAATCAGGTGCTGCTGTGCAGAATTTTGGCTGTGCACCCCAGGAGGGGATCTCTGGGGCAGAGCATCCCCCCACATTGGACATTAGCACTGACAAATCATCATAGAACCACAGAATGGTTTGGGTTGGAAGGGACCTTAAAGTTCATCTCATCCCAAGCCCCTGCCGTGGGCAGGGATGCCCATGTCACAGCTGCTACTTCCACTTCTTTAAGGCAGAGAGGAAGCCCATGTTAAGGGTGACATTTTCCTTCTTTCCTGTCTTTCCCCCATTTCAATCAGGGCCTGTCATTCTGCCCCTAAGGTTTCACAAGACAGTTTTTTTCCCCCCAATTTTCCAGCTGAGAAATATCTCAGATAAAGACAAGAGTTCACTGGGTTTGGCAATCTCGTCATGACTGCCCAGAGAGGAAGGATGCAAAGGGGATAAATAGATGCTGTTTGGTCTTGAAAGCACCTGTGGGAGGTTTACCCAGCCCTGGCCTGGGCTCTGCAGAAGGTTTAGTCTCACTTGGGAGGGCTCACTTGTGGTACGGTGCTGAATGGCCCCATTCTCACCCCTGTGCTCGGCCCCATAAACATGTGGGGCAGAAGGGACTTGGTTTGGGCTGCCCTGTGGCAAAGGCAGACCCCTGTCAGCAAGTGGGGCTGACTGCTGGCACTGAAAAGCCCCTGGGCTCGTTTCATCTCTAAAGGCACCATAATCAGTGGGTTTGCATTGGGGCAGAGGGCAGCTGGCTGCAGAAGGTGCAGGAGCAGCAGCAGTGCAGGAGGGATGGGCTGTGGTATCAGGGAAGGGATGGGCTAGGGGAGGAAGGGAAGGCACTCACAGCGAGGTGCCTGCATGGTATGACAGCACAAATCAGCTTTATTTAGACATCAGTGCCCCTCCTTCCCCCCAAGCCAAAAATAAACCTCCCTGGGCCCTGCTGCAGGATCTTGGCCATGGTAGGGAGGGGATCTGTCTGGAAGGCTGCCTTCAAAACAAACGTTTCCCTGGCTTTCTTCTGGGGTTAAAACTCAGAGACAGCAGCCCTGGTTACTGCAGCCCTCAGGATGCTGACTTCCTCACTGCCCTCGCTGTTGAGAAGTAAAGAGGAGAAGAAGGGGCAAAGAAAAAGCAAGAAGAAGGAATGCGAAGCCAGACAAATGGAGTAACTTCTGCCATTGGCAAATTTTCATCTTCCAAGGTCAGCCATGATTACATTTGGAGAGTGCTTTGCTCTTTTTAGCAGTTTTGGCTATTGCTGCCATATATGCAAAGGACCATCTGGAAATCTGTTCCCAACTTTAGCAGGCGCTAACACCGAGCTGCCCTGGGCCGCTCTTTGCTCACTGGCTGCAGCGGCTTCACGCTGAGCGCGCTGGGGCTTCTGCTCCTGTCCCAGCGAGGCAGGGACTGTTATGACCCCCGTCCAGGAATTCCCACCCTCTTTTAGCCATGGAGTTTGGGGTGGTCTGGTGTTGGGGTACTTATTTTCCCATCTTTTTCTTTACTCCGTGTGGCTGTTGAGCTCGGTGTTATGTGTGTTCAGGAGTGTGTTTCATTTTCCAGATTAGAAAATGCTCAGGAGTATAATCAGGTCCTTCCACAGTATTTAATTATCCATAATTAAAGGCATCTACACAAAGCAGATTTTCAAAGACCATTCTTGTGTTACATTGCTAATGAATTAAGTAATTAATTGCCATTGAAAAAATACAATAGGAAACATCAATCTTTTGAAGTAAAGCATTTTTTAGGTGTTTTATAAAATCATTAACTCACATCAGGTCAGTAGCTGTTCGAATGTCTAAATCCCCCTTCTGGCTTTAAAAAAAAATCCTAAAGGATAAAATGAATGCAGGAAAAACAAGGCAGGGAATACCTGCTGAAGAGTGTGGAAGCACTCAGAAATGGGGAATTTCATTTAGAAGTCACTGTCCATCACTTTGCTGCTCTGTCTCACAGTTCCCTCCCCCTGCCAGGAAGGTCTGAACCAATTCCCATCACACTTCAGAACACAGTTTGCAGCTTCAAACTTTCATGTTCCTGCAGGTTTTGTTAAAAATAGTTGTCTGCTGGGTTTGTTTTCAGCAATGCCCATTCCCCTCAAGCAGGGCACTGTGTGCATGTCTCACTTTCCCCTGTGCAGTCCCCTGTCCCACTGGAATACTGTGGGGATAATGGGCTCCTGTTCTGAGCTGTGTGGGTACCGTGGTGTCACTGAGACCAGAGGGCGAGTAATAGTTTTATCCAGTTATGAAATAATAAAAACAGACTGGCAGAAGGAGGGGTAACAAAGCTTTCTGAAAGTTATGGGGGGAGGGCTGCAGAGCTACCTACATCCCGGCTTTTCATCACTCCTGGCTGTCCCCACACATCACCATAGTATCACATGGCATCTGCTGCAGTACAAAAGCCCACGTACATCGTGCCTTTTGTGGTGACACCCGGGATTACTGGCAAAGGAAAGGACAGTCCTTTTCCATTGGATGATTTTGTTAAATACAACTATTCACATGCAAAACCAGCATGGCTCATTTTATTCCTGTTAGCAACCCTACTCTTTGCCTTCTCATCGGGAAGCACCGTGGAAATGCCATGGATACCGTTAAAGGCAGGTAGCGGAATGGGAAGAGCAAAATCTGGGGACAAAATGTGGATTAAAGCCATTTCTGCAGCTGCAGGAGAAATCAGGACAGGTCCCAGCAGAAGGGTTTAGGAGCCTGTTTATTCCAGAGGCACCAAGCTCTGCTTGTCTCATCTGTCTGTTAGACCAAGGTGTGCCTGTCCTTGCAGTGCTTTGCTCTTGCCATGTGTGCTTTCAAGATCCACCCAGCCATCCTGCCCTGCCCCTTCCACCCCTCCTGCTCCTCGTGTTTCCTCAGGAGCTGCAGATTTTGGCACAGCAGTGCCATGTCTTGTCTCTCTAACACCAGGCTTATTAATTGCTTGGGGTGGGGTTGGAGGGGAGATGTTTTCCTGATTTTCGTTTCCCGTGCTACAGGCAGGTAATTAAATTCCCCAGACAAATTAAGGAGTAATGTTTCTGCCATTGTGGTTATTCCCTTTCTATGGATAATCAATCATTTGTATGGATTTGCATAAAGTGGGAGCTCTGCCACTGGAGACCAACCTGAACTTACAGGGTTGAAAACCAGGCAAATCTAAAGGCTGATGCCACTGGGCTCTGTTAAATGCCCTCCAGAAGATCCATACTTTGACTGGAAGGGGAACTTTTGGTGACTGACAGGCTTTTAGTGTTATACATCTACATGTTCATTAAGCTCACCTTTTACTTGGGTCTTCCCCCCCATGGCCATCATGTCTGTGTCTGTCATCATGGAGGCCAGGGGACTGGGAATGGTGGTGAGGACAGCAGGAGATGGGTTTGCTGTGTCACACCAAGTGTGTAAATTGGGTTCTGCTCAAAATCAGCAGCAGAAAATCCAACAACTCAAACACGAGCTGAGAGTAGAAAGAAAGGGTTTCCACAGCAGCTCTTTCCTTACATGGAAACTTTTATCTTTGCTTTGCAGTCCCATTTCTAACACAATCCCACATTCAACTCCTTCATCAGGAAACAGAAGTGGGCCTGTGCTGGTGCCCTCAAAGTGTCCCATTTATCCCACAGCGATCCCATGCTGATCCGGGCTTCGATGGAGCTGTTTTTCAGACGGGAGCAGGAGGTTCATCCTGATCATGTTGTTTCCCTTGTTGCCCTGGGCAGGGTTTTGTGCAGAGGCTGCCTCGGGGCACAGGCAGCCACTGCTACTGCAGCTCTGTCATCCAGCACTGGGCTGGGCTTGCAGGGGACTCCACATCAACATGAACAACCCAGATAAATGTGTAGCAATCCTGCTTCTCCCCCACATTTTTTTCCCCTCCTGTTTTATACAAAATGAGCACAGTCACAATTTCCACTTCATTTATGACTGATCTGAAAAAAATCCCCACCCCATAAAACATCATGCACAGCTGTAGTGACCAAGTTAGATTCAATTCTGGCTTTATATGAGTTGATGTGCAGCCAGCTCTCTTCCATACGTCATCTGTGATTGCAGTTAAGCATGAAATACTGTTTTAATTCTTACACCAAATGTGGGATTTTTTTTCTGAAGAAAAAAAGAGATAAAAATGTTAAAATGGGCCATAAAAATCATTATATTTTCACATGGAGCTCAACCAAGAGGTGAATTAGTTGGCTAAAAGCTCAAAAGACCTGGAGAAAAAGCCCTGGTTGTTATTCTTTTGTTGTTAACCTTCGCCTTTGAATGGAGATGCCCAGGCAGGGAGCAAAGACCTGGCACTTTGGCAGCCAGAGGCTGTTTTGGCACTTGCTTCCCTAGATAAGGGTTTCCTCCCACAGCTTCGTGGACAGACACCTGTGGCTGCCTGCTGGAGCTGCTGCAACAGTGCCTTGGAAGCTGCCCCAAAACCACTGCAGTGGGCATGGTGATCATCTAGACAGGTCCCCGGCCAAGTTTCTGCTCTGCATCCCAACTCCTTTCTTGGGTGACGTGGGAAATCCTGGCCCTAAGGGCACAATCACCTGGGCTGAGCCTGTCCCATGTTGTTCCATGGCTGCTCCTGGGAGCTGGTGAGGTGAAGGCAGCAGAGCCACAAGAGCATGTTTTATATACACAAAATACATTTTCTTCACTGAACGGTTTAGTCTCTGGGAGGTCCAGCCTTTCTTCTCTTTGGCTGTTGATTCTATTGGTAACACTGTTTGATGATGCAGTAGTTTAATGGTAGTTTTATTAATTGATTTATTTTAAATTAATATATTTGATACAAGCTCCCCACCCAAAAAATAAAAAAAAAAAACAAACAAACCCACCTCACCTTACTTGCTGTGTTTGAACCATTAAAAAAATTAATGCACCTTGGAGTGCACAGTTGGAGTTCATTTTGGGAAATATCTACTTAGACGACTTTTTAAAAGGCTATTACTTACCTGAAAGGTTACAATGACCTCAGAGTAGCTTTCATTGCCCACAATTACAACCTACCTGTATTTTTAAAAAAATCTATGGTATTTTCCCAAAGCTTTATGCTGCCCGCAAAGAAATTTTTAAGAGCTAATCCTGTTTGTTTGCTCAGGTAAATGTTGAAACACATTTCTCCCTTAATAGATGGTTACTGCTGGCTTCTTCAGCCCTGAGTGTGCACAGTAAAAATCTGATTCCAAAAAGCTGGTTTGGATGCACAGTTCCTGCCTGTGCATTGCTGAACTCATTGCCTATGCAGGTTTTTTTACCAGGAGCTAAGCTTTTCCGTGCTGATCAAGGTATTTGCACACACAGATCCTTTTAAAATGAAGAGGAATTTGGTGTGCAAATCCCATAGGAGACTTTGAAAATGCCAACCTGCATTTTATATTACAAGAAGCAGAGAAAGCCCTTTATTTACAGCTGGGTCTGGAGCCTTGGGAGTTGTTCTGCTGCTGTCTGGGTGCTGATCCTGTGTTGGCTCCTCTGTGACTTTGGTGGCAGTGGGTCCAGTTCAAGTCTGCAGAAGTGTCCAAGGCCAGGTTGGACATGGCTTGGAGCCACCTGGGCTAGTGGAAAGTGTCCCTGCCCATGGCAGGGGGTGGAATGAGATGAGCATTAAGGTCCCTCCACACTCAAACCAGTCTGTGATTCTGTGCCGAGCCTTGGGCTTGGTCCTGTTGTCCTGCCCATCTCGGAAGCCCAGGGGATGAAGTGGGGTTGTAGTTTCCAGCTGGTGCTTTGGAGCCATGGAAGGGCTGCTCTTTGTTCCCCGGGTGAGTGATGGTCTCCAGCCTGTCTGCACAGCTCAGATCTGTATCGGTGCTGGTGGACATCACTGCTCCCCGACAGACTGCCTTTAAATTGCACCCATAGATCTTCCCTGCACCAAAACACCCCTGCTCCAGTAGTTAGTGATGCCTGAAGTTATGTCTCCACATCAAATTAAGTAACTGTGCTATCAATAAGGAGGAGTAATGTGGTGTATTCCCTTCTGGATGTCTCCCTGTCCCTCATTTGTTTGCTGCTCCTGATTAAGACGGATAACGAGCCATCAGTAATTTTCTAACTGTGGTGCAGAGCAGTGAGGATTAAATCAGTCTGTGTCACTGGGTGCCAGGCCATTATTTAGGGAGCTCCAGTGGGTCCCCTGCATTCATTAGACTCCAAGGCAGTGGATGCTTGGGATTGTCTGAGCAAAGCCTGGATGATGTGAACATTTCTGCATGGGGAGAACCAGGAGGGGATGTGGGGCCACCAGGAGATCCCTGTCCCACTGGGCTGGCTGGGAGCTGCTGGGCTGTTGGTTTAATCTTTGTTGTGCTGGCTGCATTGCTGGCTAAATCAGTGGAATGCTCCCTTTGCCTTGAACTGAGCTTTTCACCTCCCTCTGGCCTTTTTTAATGCGTTCCTTCTAATGATGTAGGGCTTGCTTAGAGTGAGAAACTTGGAAACAATTTGGACAAGGATACTGCAGATAGATATATATATATATATTTAATGCAGAGATTAAATAACTTTTAGGCATCTTCAGGCACCCAGTAATTTGAATTATGGCTGGAAAAATCTCTCCTGTAAATAGGCAGTACTTCAGAAGGGCTGTTAGCATCATCTTGTGAGCAGTGAAATATGCAGGAATGATGGAAAAGAGCTGCAGATAAAATTCAGAGGAGATTAATTCTTTGGGGCAACGGTCCACAGGATTGAAAGTTTCTGGGTCTCTCGAAGGTACCACCCGAAGACTCCAGGAGCTTTTAGCCAGAGCCAGTGGGGTTTGTCCACAGGTAAAAAGGAAGAAAAGGACCTAATTTTGCAACATTTTGAGAACAGAGTGAAACTGGGGGCATTTATTGGTGTTTGTACTGGGAATGTGCAGGATGAATAGGTGCCCACTAGTCTGCAAAGAGCTGTGTCCGCCATAGCCTGGAGGTATGGCCATCACCTCCAGGAGCAGGGAGGAGGCAGAGCCACAGGGCACTGCCTGCCCTCCTGCCACCTCCAGGAAATGATCAGCCACAGACAGGATCAGAGCCGGCACGGCTGGGTGTGAACTCACCCCCCACATTCCATGACAACCTCAGGCTTCAGTCTGAGCCAGGATCTTCGGCTTCAGCCTCTCTCTAACACAATAAAGCTCCAGGGTTGTTATTTTCGGGTGGGGTTTTCAGCTCCCCCTGCAGAGCATCGCCAAATTTAATTTGCAGCAAGGCAAAGCTCAGCATCACCAGCTGATTTCTTCATGTCTCTCCTCCAGCTTTGCCTGCTGCCTTCTCCTCCTATCAGCAAGAGCAGAGCTGGCATTCTCCATACCAGGCAGTGAAAACAAGACTTCTTCCCTCCCTGACTCGTTAATTGAAGCCACAAATTGAGCTCTTCTCTTGCAATCTGAAGTGATCACATAGATAGGGGTGATAGAGCTAAAGGAACATTTGAGAAGATCCTGCAGGATCAGCAGGGAGGAGCCGTGTTAACCTCCAGGAATGAGGGCCATTATTAAAAACAAGGTGCTGGTTTTATTTCCCTGCTGAGTACAGAGTTCAGCCTGGAAATGGAAAGAGTCCCAAGGTGCAGGCAACCAGCCATTACTTACCTCTGTGACAGAGCCTGGGGATCACTTGTATTTCTGCTGTGATTTTCTCCTTTTCTTGTTGGGGATCCATGATTGTCCTTGGCAGGTTCCAGGTATAATCCTCACTTTGTGAGGGGTTGTTTCAGCTGAGTGATGTTGGGAGCAGTGGACACCAGTGCTGGAGACCACATGGCTCGTGGTGTGGGATGGTGAAGACTGTGAGATGCTTGTTTTGTGGAGAGATGGAGAGAAAAATCCAGTTTCCCCCTGGGAAGACATTTGGCTGTGCTCCCTAGAAACATTTCACCCAGTTCAACTGGCTTTGTGGTAAAGCTCCAAAAGCAAGCTCATTGAGCTAAGTGAGCATCCATGGGGATGTTTTCAGGATGTATCCATTCCTAGATACAGTGAGTACACCACTGTTTTCTGCTTATCCCTTGCAATTTTAATTGTGGGACACACCATGTGGGAGCCTGAGGGATGGCTGGCTGAATACAGCTGTATAAACCAGGCAGATAAGCATAGCCATCAACACCTCTCTCCTTGATGTTATCCATTGACTGAATCAGCTGAATTCTCTTGGAGTCAGCTTTAGTATCTCCTAAAGGGATGGGGAGGCTCTCAAAGGAGTGGCAGGAGACCCAGGATTATCACTGGAAAATATTTAACTGAGAGGAAACTACCGTTCCTGCTGAAATCAGAGGTTGCACCATGAGAAGCTCCGGAGGAGAGGATGAGGTTTGTGTGAGACAGACACTCGCCAGGGCAAATCTGAATATCACAGTTGGCCTGAAGTGAGTTGTTCTTGCTGTTTGATTAACGTTTGATTTCCTTTTACTGCTTCTTTGTGCACACAAAGCTGAATTCAGAGCTGCTGAAAGCCAGAGGCAGAGCCACTGAGTTCAGTAAAACCCATCTGGGAGCTGGGGGGGTGTTCAGAACCAAGCAACTCCCTGGCATCAGCAGGACACCATAAGCTCGTGGTGTTGGAGAGAGTGACCCTTGGGTGCCCTCCATAGCAGGGGTGCAGGTCAGCAGCACAACACGGGTCATCACCCAAGGACCTGGGCTGAGCCATATGGCTGTGAAATTGGCCGTCACTGCCCCCAGACAACAAATCCTATATGATTTTTTCACATCTCTCCCATCAAACCAGCATCTGAATGTCCCTAATATATCTCCATAAAAATCTTCACAGCTGTTCTAGCAAACAGCCTGGAGTGCTGTGGGCTTTTATGAGTATTAACTATGTTAAGCAAAGCAAATCTCACAATTACATTGTCTGTGGGAGCAGCAAACTTCTCCCATCAGTCTCCCTGAGCGAGGAAAAAGGGTGATTAGTGTCCTGTTATCATCACAGTCGTGGTTTAAGATGCTTTTACCAAGAGCAGGACGACAGCCCTTGCCCAAAGCAGCTTCTTGTTCCTGCTGCTATTATCATAAGTAACCTGATGTGCTTGACATGTCATCAAATGATTCTGAGCAGCGTCTTCCTTTGAATAATAATTTAAGAAACCCCCCCATGTTGCTGATCTGTCTCATCCTTTGTGGGTTTTTTTTGGCATGGATTTGGAAGACCTTGGTCTCATCCTGTTCCTCCAAGCAGCCGCAGTGGGAAAAGCTCAGGACAGTCCTGAACAGCGCTGGGCTGGGGCTCTGAGCTTTTGAAATGTTGGGAGGGGAAAAAGATATTAAAGAATTTAGGGGAGTCTGCTGAGCTTTGCTGCAGAGCAAAGCAAGGTCTTTGTTTCTTGCTGCGGGCTCTGGTTGTGGCTTTAGGGGCTGCACATGGCAAAGCCACACAGATCCCCCTCGGTGCTGGATGTTCTCTCCACCAAGAGCTCCCAGCTCTATAAACCAGAAAACTCCCTGGTGACTTGTGCCATGGCCCAGAAAATGCCACTGGGCTGGGCATCCTTGCACCTAAATGTCAGCTGTGCAGTGCCTGTCCGAGTGCCTCTGCCGTGGGTGTGGTGCTCACTGCATCCCAGTGTGGACAAACAGGGCCCACTCCTCTGGAGTGAAGGTGTGAGAAGTTTAAATGGAAAAAAACCCAACAACAACAACAACAAAAAGACTGGCTGAGAGTGGTTGTGCTGGAAAATTAGATTTCAGGCAGTGGGAATTTAAGTTGAATTATCACAAATGGAGTGTGGAAATTTTGCCTTCCCATGTTTCTGTAGGGATGGGGATAGCAGAGTGGGGGAGATGGTGCAAAAAATCTCCACCCAGCTCGCTGTGATTTTTTCCTTCAGTTCAGCCTCTGAGTAGAGCTCCTTCCTTAGGTGTGCTCAGGTGATCCTGGCCAGCCTCCCAGCTGTTTAGGGGTTACATTTTTTCCGCCTGAACTCCCTGGGGAAGCTCAAGAGGGAGAAGAGACCTAGGGCTGCTGGTAGGAGGAAGGGCAGCTGTGGCCATGGTGGAGCAGCCATGGAATGAATAGGCAGATGAGCAGGATGCAAGGAAAAATGAGCTTTTCCCCAGCTGGCAGCACCCCATCAGCCAGTCCCACTTCGATCACCCTTGGCTGAGTGACCCCTGCACCAGTTCAGTGCAGGGATGCAGCCAAAACCCCATGACAGGGGTGTGGGGTCCCCAAAGCCTGGCTGGGAGGCAGAGTTGGCTCTCCTGAGAGTGAGCAAACGTGCTTGTTCCTGTCACTGCCAGCCTCCCTCCTGTTCCCAGCCATGGGAACAGGCTGGCCCTGCTATAAATCCTGGAGAAGGCTGTGTCTGGAGACGGGTGTGGGTGTCCAGGCAGCACTGGCTTCTCAAATGAGGTGATTAACAGGCAGCCACAGGGCAGCAAGAGAGAAAATAATCTTCCCCTTTCCTTGCCACCCTCATCTCCAGAGGAAGCTTTTTGTTTAATTTATAATGAAAAGGGGAATTTTTTTGCTCTGGGAGAACAAAGCAGGCTGTTGTGTGGAGGCTGCCCATGCTGGGCATCCCTGACACTGGCAGGCAGTCAGAGCATCCCATTAGAGAGGGACAGGTACTTATTTCCTCTTCCAGTGCAGCTGGATACAATTGTTGGCATTTTCATCGTGTTTGAACCCTGGACATTTAATGGCAGCAAACCAGCAGACCTGGTCCCTGCTGGGTGCCACAACACACCACCTCCCACTGGGCTCCATGAGGCAGAGAATTAAATCTGAGATGGAGAGCACAGGGACCCAAAAGCTGTGGGAAACTATGACAACCCCAGTGGGTTGCCAGAAACATACCCCAGTTGGGATGACAGCCTTTCCAGCTGGGACTGTGTCTTCAGGAGAGACATCAGCTTGGGAAATCTTCAGCTCCTGGGCAGAATGGGCCATGACTTTTATAACCACAGGCCTGCAAAGGAGAACACAGATACCATGTGTGCACATGTAGAGTTGGGCTGTTCTGTATCCCTGTGTGTCCTTGCCTGGTAACTCCTGGCAGCTTTCTCAGGCCCTTCTGTTGTGGCTTCCTGAAGATGGATGTGGAATGTTGCTGTAGGAGCTGACCTGCTTTTGAGGAGGCCTTTAATGAAACTGGGAGGTTGCTTAAACACAACTAACCCTCAGGCACCTTGAATGGTTTGGTTAAGCCCAGCCCTATCAAACTTGTGGCCTGTTGAACACAGGGTGCTGAGGAGCATCTTAGTAAAGTCAGGGAACTAATAAATGAACTGAAGACATTTCTGAGACTATTAAACATGAGACCCCAGCACTGGGTTGGGTACAGCTGAGCCTGTTTCCAGCCACATGGGGACCCTTTTTTTCCTTTCAAACAGCCTTAAGCCCAAGACTTGGGCAAGAATTGGCCATAATTTCATGTCTGTGCACACTCTCGTCTTTGGAATGCACCTCGTGCACTGGAGGCACAGATTAGAACCGGTGGCAGCTGAGGGGTGATATTTCGGAGCAGCACTTGAGCCACAAGACACTTGTCAAATGTCTTTGTGCCTCCCCAGTGCTGTGAATGCTGCTGGCTGTGACAGTAATTCCTGGCACCAAATGATGCAGGAGGGACAGGGGAGGAAGGGAGAGCTTGCAGGGGGACAGCTGGGCAGTGGGTATTTGTGGGGCTTTTACAAGGGGGAGGAAAGGGCTTTAAGGTCCCTTCCAATCCCAGCCATTCTGTGACTGGGAAAATAAGATTCTTGCTGACCTGCTGCTCAGCTTTGATATACTGTGTAATAAGAAAGCCAAAAAAAAACCCCAAAACAATAATGAGCAGATTAAAGGAATTACCCTCAAGAAAAAAAAAATAGATTTCATGAGAAGGCTTATTTGAGAGGTGAATTATTTTGCTGATTTGATGCTACAGCTCATTCATGGTTAATAGCCCCAGCTGGTGGGGGGTCCCTGGGGTTACCTGGTGTTGCAGCACTGCTGCTGTGGGGGATGAATTTGGTCCCTGCAGCTCAGTGCAGGCTCACCAGGCTGGAGCAGCGAAGTCTGGGCTGTGTCCTGATGCTTGTCCTCATGGTCTTGTCCATCTCACAGGCAAATTAAGGAGAAAAATTAGAGAACAACTAAAGTAGAAACAAGCCAAATGCATCGATGGGGCATCTGATGCCATTTGTTGCAGAGATTGGGTGCAGAAACAGAGAAGGAAAGTTCTGAGGCCTTTTTTTTCCTTTAGTGTCTGAAGGCATCCAAGAAAGAGAGACAGATGATGGGTGTGGGGCAAAGGCTCGGCGCTAAGCAGCTGGAAGGAGCATTGCTGGGATTTCGGCAGCGCTGTGGCACAGTGAAGGGTGGGGGCTGAGCACCACGCTGCCTCCAGGGGCTGGGGCAGAGCTGCTGCACCTCATTCAGAACAAAAGACATGTTTATCTCTGTTGCCCCCGTGTGTTTTTGCAGGTCCGAACTGCTTTGCAGGAACCACGATCATTCCTGCCGGCATCGAGGTGAAGGTGGACGACTGCAATATCTGCCACTGCCACAACGGGGACTGGTGGAAGCCGGCGCAGTGCTCCAAGCGGGAATGCCAGGGCAAGCAGGCTCTGTAGTGGGACCGACCGCCCGCCAGCGCCGAACAACCCCCTGGGAACGATGAGGAAGGAACGGTCTCGACGCTGCCCCCGCGTCCGACCTCCCGCCACTGCAACAGGGTCACCAGCAGCACCTGCGAGCGTTCCACACGAGCAGAGATTTGTACCCACGGGGAAGGGTCTCCCTGTGCCCCCTCCCGCTCTTCTCTGGCTTTGCACACTATGTATCTGGTGTCTATATCTCCTCTGCTTTTGTAATTACCAGTGCTTGGGAGGGATGCAGTGGTCAGGTTTGGGGAGGAAACAGGAGAACAGCCCACAGAAGAACAGCAAGTTCCTGGACTGGTGATGCCTTCGAGCCGATGATCAATTCACCGCTCTCACTTTCTACAGTGTGGATCGTGGGGTTTTTCACATTTATTTATTTAAGGGTTTTTTGCTATTGTGCTTTTTTTTTAAGCCTCTTCCTAAGCTGGGATCATCGGGACAATACAGCTGTGAGTGAAGCGATGGATGGAGCATTTTTATTGTGTCTGTAAGTGGGAGTGGCACTAAGGACAGGAGGGGGGTAAAAATTAAAAGGGGAGCAGGGTGTTAAAAAAACCCCACAACTGGAATGTAACCTGCAGCAGGACCAAGGTAGATGCACAGGTATGGACCAGACAGCCAAGACACAAAGCTGTATCTGTGTTACACTTTCTCCACTGAGTGGGGACAATAAAGTTGAAGACACCTACACATCACCGTGACCTTGCTGGGAGCAGGAGCCTGCCCTGGATGCGTGGGCAGGGCAGGGCAGGGCAGGGCAGCCAGGCAGGAGGGGCTGGAAAGGCACCGGGAAAGCAACATCTTACCTGGGTGGTCTTGGTGTGAGGCCTGGCTGAGCGTCGTGGTGAGGGATGAGGGTCCCACCTGTTTGCGGTTCTCGGGCTGAGTGTGTGCCCACCTGCCTTGTCCCATCCCTTGGTGCCAAGGCTGCCCCTGCTGGAGCCAAGGGCAGCATTTCATTGCCTTCAGCAACAGCAGGTCACACTGACCTGATCCCCACACACAGGGAGGTTTCCAGGAATGCCCCACAGCACTAACCTGGCTTAGCTGGCAGGCAGACCTTTTGCTGCAGCAGGAGGGAGCTGCCGTGGCTCTCCCTGGGAGCATCCATACTGCACAGGGCGGTGGGGCTGGGCTGGCCGCATCCGTGGGAGCTGGCTCCTGGTGAAGGATGTCTCTAGGAGCAGCTCCATGCCTTCCTGCCAGGAGGAGAAGTCCCCATGGTCCCCAACTGCAGCCGAGGGAGCTCGTCGGGGTTTTCGGCACTGGCACCTTCTGCTTTCTCAGGCTGCAGCTTCCAAGTGATGCTGTGAAAGAAAAGCCACCAATGTCATCTCCCTGCTCTGCCTGCCCAGGTGAGCACAGGAGCCTTTCCCATCACTGTCCACGCTTGGTTACCTGCTTTTTTTGGTTGTGGCCATGAGGGTGATGGTGCTTACTTTGTTCAGAGTTCAAACTTGAGTCCAGCACCTGCTCTCAGCAGCAGCAGCAGCAGCAGCAGATTCCCCCCGTGGCATCTTCCACCAGCGGATCAGCACATCGGGCTCACTTCATACACACTGTTGCCTTTACATTTTTATTTCTTCCCCATTTTGGTGTTTGATGGAGGGCAGGGGTGGGATGAGCATGAGCACAGCAGCTGCTGTAGTGCAGCTGAGCACTGGCTTCCTGCAGGCTGAGCATCAGAGGTGCCATCGCCACAATCCTGTGTGAGCTGTCGCCTGTCAATGACTGTCCGGTTTCAAAACTTTCAAACAATAGTGTGCCTGAAACTAGTGAGGAAAAAAACAATCTGTAAAAATGGGGGAGGGGGGGAAGGTGTCCTAGAAACAATATTTGATGTGTAAAAGACTATATTATTAAAAAATTATTTTGTTAAATATAAAGTGCGTGAACCAGCAAAAAACCCCAAAATTATATACTTGTGGTGTATTTTACTCTGCCCCTCAAGCTCCCAATTCCCCATCTCCTCCCTTGCTCCAGCCCCTGGCTCTCCACAGTGCTGGTGAGCGTTGCTGGAGTGGGAGGAGTCAGCTTGGAGCCTGGAAATAGGCACAAGAGTCCCATGGACAGGATGTGTTGCCCAGGGAGCATCTCAGCCATAACTCAGTAAAGCAGCTTTGCTTTGCCAAACCGGGATTCCCTTTTTGGGAGCTGCCGTGGACTGACATGGCTCCCAGGCTCTCACTTTAACCCCCAGCTGGTTTTGCCTTTTTCTGGTGCCATTTTTATATTTGATGCCATTTCCTGAACATGGAAATTTGCTTTCAGTTCACAAACTCCATTTGGTACCTCCAGATGCATCATTATTTACACTGATTAGTAGTTACTCCAATTAATTACAGCTTAATTACTGTAGTTAATGTTTGTACAGTGCTTGGAACAAGTACAGCTCTATACGTGCCACATATTATTATTTTCTTCGTTATTAATTAAGCATCATCTCCATTCCATGCTGTGCTACTTCATTATTTCCCAAGGAGTCACTGTAGCGCCCTTATTCCCACCCAGGAGTGCTCTTCTCCCAGCTGCCGCCAGGATGCTGTGGTGCTGGACCAGTGTGGGACGAGCAGGGGGATTGCTAAGCAACATGGGAATGCTTGTTTTTTTCCCTTCACCCTTTCAGGCCACTGTGTCTCAAACAAATGGAAAATAAAAAGCCGATGGCAGGGGACCACGCACAGGGAGCTGGAGTGTGCGGGTGGGTGACGTGAGGGAAAGCCGTGCGGCTCCCATCACACTCCAGAGGTGCCTGGAAGGTCCCCATGAGATGCTTGCTGGGACCACAGAAAGGATCTGATTCCCCCAAATCCAGTGGTGTCAGACACACAGTCCTGCTGAGGGATCGCACAGCTCTCTCTGTGCACCATGGCATCAGCAGGGCGAGGTCTGGGATCACAGGGAGAAGCAATAGGCACAGGTTTTCTGGGAAAGCTTCCACTCTGCATGTGGCAGAGTTGCCAGTCATAGGTGGGCAGTGTTTCCACAGCACTGATGTGCTTGGAGCAGTAGCCCCAAAAATCATTGCCTCTGGCTCTGCTTCCTCTCAGCCCATGTCAGGCCAGGGCGGATCCAGAACTGAAATCCCATCAAGCGCTCTCCAGAGACACCATAGAGTTTCATCCTCATCCCAATCTCCTTCCTTTCTGCCTTTTTTCTTTTTTCTTTTTTTTCTTAACGTTGTAGTTCATTTCTGCCTTTAATTAATCACAGCTCTGGGCCAGCCAGACCCATTAACTACTCTTCTCATTTAGACCTTTCAGAGATGCAGTTGCAGATGCAATTTAATTTGTTGACCTGTGATCGATAGCAATTAATACCATCTCTTTAATCTTGTTGAAAGGTTCGTCTTGGGCTTCCCGAGGCTGCCAGCTAAAGGGAAAGGTGCCTGATACATGTGTTATTAGATAGGGGAGCACAACCTCCTCCATGGGCACCGTCCTTCCCATCCCCCGGGCTGACACTCCTCAAAAATACAACAGGTGAGATGGAGAAAAGAGCACGGAGAGTAGAGAAGAGCAGGGGGCTTGGTAGGGCAAAAAGTAGGAGGAAGGTAGAGTTGATGGGTTGGAAAAATGAGGGATAAAGGGGGGAGATGAGGGGAGACAAAAATGATACAGCCTAGGAGATGTAGCTAGAAAAGGGAGCCAAAAGGACTTGAACTGAAGCAGAATAGTATGTCAGAGAGCTGACAGCTTGGAGGCAACACCTTCAGCAGGAGTAGCAGTGAATTTTGCAGAAGAAACCAACCCAGAGCCAGAAAAATGCTCCTTCCCCCTGGGGTTCCTTACGCCCAAGCCTCACTCGTTCATGTGATGCCATTTTTTGCCCCCCCAAATGCAGCAGCTGTGTACAGCTCCCTCCTCCTCCCAGCAGTGGGAAAGCCCATCCTGGGAGCATCACCTTTCCCTGTCCTCATTAATATGGCATTACTCAAGATTGTTGTATAATTAGTGGATTATTTCCTGCACACCCCGGGGGGGGCTGATTCAGCTCTGGATCACCTGCGGAGCATCAGCGGGATGATGTTCTCCCCCAGGAGCTGGCAAGGCATGCTCAAAACCAGGCTAAGGCTGGGAAAATCCTGGACTTTGGGTACTCTCCATCCTCCCAGTGTTCCTCAAGTCAACAGCATGGAATGGCTTCAGTGGCACACTGTGAGCCGAGGCCCCTGGTGACCATCCCCTGGCTCAGATGCTGGATCTGCTGCAGCAACCCCCACAGCCACAGCTCTGCTAAAGCTAAAGACAAAGAGCAAATCCTCAGATTCCAACACAGCAGTAATCATGAATTGTTTGTCGGTGGTGGCTGCTAAAGGGGAAAGAGGGCCCATCCACCCTCCTTCTAGTGTGGAAGCTCAGCTTTTAAAACATGGGATAGAATATATGGAAAGGAAGTAAGTGACTGTATTTATATATGTAGCACCATGGAAAGATTTGGGTTGGAAGGGACATTTCGAGGTCAATTTAATATACCATATTGTATTTATTTGTATTTGCAGGTATACTTCCTACATTTTTAAAAGAGTTTTTTTTTTTTTAGGCCATGTATCTTTTCACCATGACTAACTTCAGTACCTACAAAAGGTCTGCTCTCAGAAGATGCCAGTTCATGCCCCCTCTCAGCCACACACAGACAAAGGGATAGTTATGCACTAGAAAATCAGAAGGAAAGACAAAGCACAACAGGAAAGCGAAGTCAGGCTGGCACAGAACTAGATGGTGCCCCCCCTCCCAGCACTCCTGCCGAGGCTCTGGGACAGGGGATGGTTGCACCCACCTGCAGAGGTGGCCTCACCTTTTGGGCATCAATGGCTGTCCAGTGTGAGACAGATAAAGCCTCTCCTTTCTCGGGGATTTCGTGTCCTCTGACCACGCTGGCCCCAGAATAGTTTGGGTTGAAGGGATCTCAAAGACCATCGAGTTCTACCCCCCTTCCATGGGCAGGGACACCTTCCACTATCCCAGGTTGCTCCAAGCCCCATCCAACCTGGCCTTGGACACTTCCAGGGATGGGGCAGCCACAGCTTCTCTGGGCAGCCTGTGCCAGGGCCTCCCCACCCTCACAGAGAAGGGTTCCCTGCATTTAATTAATTAATTATTTTAATTAGTTATCTGCATCCCTGGGAGCTGTCAGTTGATACTTTCTGGGCACTGGGCTTCCCATAGAAGAAGGTAAGAGGGTGGGTATGGCGTGCATGTAGCACCAGGGGACATTATCTGACAGTTTCAGGGCGTCCTTCCCAACTCAGCCTCTGATCCTCGGCTCCTGCAGCATCCCTGCTCTGGGTACATTTGCCTGACCCTTTCTGCATTTTGCCCCCTTTCAGTGGCCCAACGAGTCAGGCGAAAGGAGCCTTTGCCATGTGACTTTCTGATGTTGGTGTCAGATACAGGAGATGAGGATCTGGGGAAAGGAGGGAGAAAGAGCAGGAGCTATTTAGGCTGGTTTCAGTGGGACAAAGCAGGATTTCAATAATAATTAATGCCACCATTAAAGAACCTCATTTAGATTGCAAGGCATCTGGCACTGGAAAGGACACAGTGAAGGTACTTGTGGCCATTAAACACACACTGTGTTCCATGTGCTGTTCTCCTGGTAGTGATAACCCAGGAAAGCTTGAAAAGAAACCACCAGTCTGCTCTCCCACCCTCATATACACCGGGATTATCCCATTACCCATATGGATTATCTCTGCAGGTACTGCAGCACTGGCTTGGCTCTGTGTTTGGAGAAACAGCCAAATCCATGCCTAGGGAGTTTTGGAAAAAATCCTACAAATCTCAAAGGCAGAATTCCAAGGAGGCAGGTGAAAAATGGGGCTCAACAGGCTTTACATTGTCCTTACAAATTACATATGATGAGCACAGAATCACAGAATAGTTTGGGTTGGAAGGGACTCTTAAAGTCCTTCTCAATCCACGCCCCTGCCATGGGCAGGAACACCTTCCACTAAACCAGGTTGCTCCAAATCCCGTCCAACCTGGCCTTGAACACTTCCAGGGACGGGGCAGTCACAGCTTCTCTGGGCAGCCTGTGCCAGGGCCTCACCACTCTGCCCACCAAGTACTTGGTTAATAAACATCATTTTGGTTTAGCAGACAGGGACCAGTGGTCTTTGCTGTTTTCATTAGTTACCTGGCTTGGTGGATGCCCCCTCTGCCTTGCTCAAACAGGTTTCTGGACTTCCTAGGCTCTGCTCTGTTCCCATAATTTGGCCGTCATTGCCATTTCTCTTTTTTTTTTTTCAAAGGACAAAAGCTTTGAGAAAGGGAAGAGATAAAAATGTGAGGAACTTGCTCTCCTGCAAATAATCCACTCCCATACACGCTGAAAGGCTCGTTTTGCAGTCCATTAAGCTCAAGTTAATGCAGGTAGAGCATGTCTGGCATCGAGAGGATGGTAAAGGTTTCGGGCTTTAATTTTACTCAGATGGAAAATCCTCCACGTTCCTGGCTGGTGTCGGCACTTCTGCAGTGAAGACAACAGGCCCCGCAGGAAGCATGAGGCCAAGGTTAAAGCACTTCTAAGTCAAGATGCAACGATACCCAAAGAAGCAATTTCCCATTGTATTGCGGATCTTCTGCCACTTTACTGGCATGAATAGAAACTGCAAGCGAAAGGGGTGTGTGGGGACCCATTGGAGCTGCAGATGGCTTTAAATCCCCCCTAACTTTCCCTGGATTCAAGGTTATCCTCCTGGCTTGCCGCAGGCCTGCGTGCTCAGGCTAATTGCATTTCCAAACAAACGGTGGCCCTGCCCCTCCTCGCCCCGCCAGCATGAAGGGAAAGCAAATGGAGACGTGCCTGGGTAATAGAGCCTGTTTGTTATCATGCTGTGAAAGCTCCATGGGATGTTCTAGCCCTCGTGGTTTTACTTAAAACATCCTAAATCCCACTGCTTTTGTCAGCAGAGTGGAAAATGAGAAATGGGAGGAGGCACGGGAGCCTCGGGCAAAGGAGCAGGGGCACACAGGGAAAGACAAGCCTCAAAATTTCCATGATGGTGAAAGAGTCTCCCTGTGGGAGGGGAAGTCAGGCTTGTGAGGTGGGGATACCACAAGTGCCATGAGATGATGGGGTTTACCTGCCTGCTCGTCTTGGGTTCTTCTCAGAAGATCCAAGGCTGGTCTCCAGCTGGAGCTTGGGGATTGATGCATCATTTGCAGTCCCACTTCTCACCAAAACAGTGGCAACCTGGGCTCCATCCTCCCGGATTTGAGAAAGTGGATGGCAAACCAAAGCCATCATTTCCTCAGCCAAAGTCCCCCAATGTTTGTGTGCCACCAGTGGCTGTGGTGCCTTGTAGCAGAAATACAGGAAATTTCTCCTGTGAAACCATGTCAAGAGCAGAAATAAGAAGGTAATGAATGGCAGACAAGATCCTGATGGGTAGGTCAGTGTAGAAATAGAAATTCACATGATTGCATTCCTGACCAGGGAAGCGCACACACATCCTTGGAGTTTCCACAGCAAGGGAACTGTCACTGGCCTGTTGCACCTCTAACCCTGAGCAGGGTGGAGAGGTTTTGAGAAACCCACAGACTTGTTCTGTCATTTTGTCAGACACACTCTTCAACCGGCATTACCCAGCCAGGGGCATTGGCTTTAATTTTTGAGACTGCAGACACCGTTTTGGGAGTAAAAACACTGGTAGGAACATAACATATAGCAAAGATTTTGCTGCCTCCATGTGCAGGGGCCACCAGTGGGCAAGGGTGCTGGAGCCTTGTCCAAGGGAAGCCTTGAGGTGTCCCAGCCTTTCCATTACCTTTGAAGGGAAAAGAGGGACCAAACAGGTTGGAAAACATGACAAGAAGGAAACATGAAAACAACTGAGCCACATTCCCTTCAAACAAACTGAAATTTGGACCAGAACCTGCCCCTGGAGAAGATGCAGGGGTAAAACTTGGCCTCATGAGAGGATGCTGCATCCAGCACCAGCAACACCAGGAGTCTCTCTCCATTCCCAGTGGACCTTAAAAGCTCCATTCCCACAGGAAATTATTCCCATGGGTATGAGCAAGAGGCCCCTCCACCTGCTTTTCTCCTATCTATTTGGTGATAAATGTATCTTCACCTGCACCGCCTCTCTGCCCCTGGGAACTTGTGCCTTTCACAGGTAACTTGGCACTTCTGCAGATGTTATTTGGATGCACCAGGTCATACTGAAGTGACAGTGGCTGGAAACGCAATACCAGGAGGAGAGATTACACCAAAACAAGGGCCTGTTTAGTGGTATTAAATTAGCACAGAGCCTCTAATTCCTGAAGAGCAGCTGGTGTAAAAGTGATGTAACTGTCAATGCAACACCCTGTGAGTTTTATTCTTACTCTTTTTTGCCAACAAACGTTTCATCCCTGCCCTGCTGTGGAAATGCTGCACAGTAAAGGGCGAGGGCTCACTTACCTGCAAAACAAGGGCTTTATTGCCTGCTCTGAAATAGATCATTTACAACGACAGCAAGTGGTACTAATAAAGTTGGGGGCCAGCAAATCTCAGGGAGCTGTGCATCATGCCACCGTGAGGGAGAGTTAACTTTGGGAAGGAAAATGAAAAGTTAACCAAAATGCCATTGCCAAGAGAAATAGTCCCACTGTACATCATCAAACTAATAAAAGTTACATGCGGTCAGGTAACAGAAGGAAATTCTTCCTTCTCCTGGTCACAAATCATTTTAACCCCGTTTAGTCTTGGTCTCAGGCTCAGAACACAATTGCAGGCTTCTATCAGTCTTTTTTGTGGTTTTATGCAGCTCTTTAACTGCTCACCTACTTCTCATCTTGGTCTTTTTGATTAGTGAATTACGGAAGCATTAATTAACTTTTAAGAGGCAGATAGCAGGTTTGTTTTTTCTTCTGTGGATCACTTAATCAAAGGTGGGCCTGAGCTGTTCAGTTATAAGTGGAAATCTAGAAATGGAGAGCAGCCACATTTTCAGGTTGTGCTTTACACACCCAGCAGGAAACATTTTAATATAAGATTTTAAAGGAAAAGAAGGGATCTAAAGAAGCATCAGTTTCTAGAAGAAGCCCAGCCTTTGCCAACTATCCTGCTTTACAAGTTCATTTTCTGTGGAAAAATAAAACCCCTGCAGTGACAAAAAAGGAACAGAATTCCTGGGAAAACTTGACATTGGGTCACTGTTGGTCTTGGCAGAAAAGGAAAATCTGGAGTTGGGGGTTGATCTTTGGCCTTGGTGACTGAGGAGTGAAGAGGTCTCGGGTGGACGTAGTTTCGGGCTGTGGGAAATCATAGAGTGGTTTGGGTTGGAAAGGACCTCAAAGACCATTTTGTTCCACCCCCTGCCATGGGCAAGGACACCTTCCACTATCCCAGGTTGTTCCAAGCCCTGTCTAAGCTGGCCTTGAACACTTCCAGGGACGGGACAGCCAGAGCTTCTCTGGGCAGCCTGTGCCTCAGCAGGGAAGGATTTCTTTCTAATACCTAATCTAAACCGGGCCTGTGTCAGTTTGAAGCCCTCACCCTTGTCCTATCACCTCATACCACTAAATGGCTGGTGCAGAAGTAAGTTGAATGTTCACAGTGAACAGATGGATTTTATGGATTCATATAAAATTTCCATTCATTATCATTGAAAGAATAAACACTCTGGGCTCAGCACTTCTGAAAAGCCAAGTTTGTGGTGTTTTCAAGAGTGACATCCTGAATTGAGATGGGGGAAACCAAAGTACTCAAAGTACTTTGATCTGATTAATTCAAGGGCTCTGGCACAAGCAGAGGCTGGAGCCTGTGTGTCTCGGGATCCTGCCCTCGATGGCAGCCACCAGGATGAGAGAAGATGCACAATGATAATAGAATCACAGGATCATTTAGGCTGGAAAAAACCTCTGAGATCATCAAGTCCAATCTGTGACCCATCACCATCATTTCAACTAGACCAGAGCAGTGAGTGCCACATTCAGTCTTTCCTCCAGGGGTGGGGATGGGGACAGCTAAGACCAAGGAGGGCTCCTTCAAGGCAGAACACACCTCTACCTTCTCCTCAGACAAACCCTTTGATGGACCCTCCCAAGGCACAAATCACTGTGTGTGTGCCATCTTTCTCAATGAAATGTTGCTACAATAACAGATCTCAAGTATCCCCTGAAGGCACGCTGCTCAATATTTATAATCACTTAATAAACACATGAGAAATGGCACAGTACAGCCCTACATAATCTATGTGCAATGATCCTTGGTGACAAAGTGTAAGTGACCAAATCCCTTTCCAGGTCTAATGATATTTTGCTCTAGTAAGCTGGTGATATATCTCATATGGCAAAAATAAAGCACTCATGCATAAAATTAATACAGTAAGCTCTGAAGTCATAAAGCTTTCAGTCTGTGATATATTAGATGGGAAAATGACCGACCTGTAATTCAAGTTCTTCCAGTACCCTATTTCCGACAGGTTGTAGGGTCACCTGGGCATTGCATGATCAATCCAGGCTGTTCCAGGGACAAATGAATTACCAACCAGTTCGGGGGCCCATTAGGAAAGGCGTGAGAGGACACAGGTAGCAGCTTCTCCTCACAGAGGACAAATGTTTCTGTCCTTTCCAAACCTGCATGAGAAAACTCACAGCGAATTGCTTCCACCCATTTTCTTCCCCTTGTTCCTTCTAGAAGGGCTCACGATGCGACCAAAGGCGTTTGGTCCAAGTGTATTGACTGAAGTGTCTGGGCCTCTCTCTAGGTAAGGTTCCCTGCTGTCTAAGAGCAGAAATACAATTCCCATGCAGGCCTCCAGTATAATTAGGCACAATTTGCTAGAAGTCCTGTAATGCCCTGGTCTTCTTTACCAGTGTGAGCTGCTGTCCAGGAAAATTTCTCCAGTCATCTTGAAGGAGTGAGGAACTGTCCGGAAAGTGAGAGCAGGGGCAGTGATTCAACCAGCAGTGTGATGAGCCTGCTGCTGAGTGAAGGCTGTGAAAACACGTTGCCACTGTGACACCCCAGCACCCTGCAGGGGCCCAGCCGAGAGCAGGACACGGGGGTGCAAACACAACCTCTCCATAAAGATATCACAGAATCATCACAGACTGGTTTGGGTTGGGAGGGACCTTAAAGCTCATCTCATTCCACCCTCTGCCATGGGCAGGGACACCTTCCACCATCCCAAGTTGCTCCAAGCCCTGTGCAAGACTGGCCTGGGACACTGCCAGGGATGGGGAATCCACAGCTACTCTGGGCAACATAGTTACACTCAGTAGTGTCAGATACTGACTTTACTTCTCTGCAGGTGTGCTGCATACCTGTTCATTGCTGACTGCAGGAACTCAGGGATCAGAAATCCAACCCAAAGACAATTTTTCAAGGTCTTTCTCTAACATCACCGACACTGCTTGCTCAACTGGATGCAGCAGGGATCACACTCAAGAAGACCCTGTAGACTCCATCGTTCTGCAATCCATCCCTTGTTTCAACCAGAGAAATAATTATCCTTTAGATGTGAAATGATCAAAGTGCTTAAAAAAAAATCAAACTCCAGCTCCTCAATCAGGAAGGCTGCCAAGCTATCGAATCAATAGGTTGTTAGATACTTGAAGTATGGGAACATGTGAAAGCTATCAAATGATTTCTTTGTTAATAAACTGCTACAGTAATTACCATTAGAATAGAAATGGAAAGATATGGATCAGAAATGGAACACTGTGAATGGTTTCTCATTAAGTGAAATTAAAGCCCATGGGATTTTTTTTCTTTTCTTTTGGCCATGACTCTGCAACGTTTTAAGCTGCTCATGCACCCAGCTTTGTCTACCCCCATTTCACCTTAGTATCTTCTAACTAGTGAGCCATCAGTACAGAGGTTTTTTTTCTCTACCTCCTCTCCCCCAGTGGCAGACAGGGACAGGGAATGGGGGCTGCAGTAAGTTCATCACAGGTTGTCTCTGCTGCTCCTTGCTGTAGGACATAGGGGAAGCTTCTAGCAGCTTCTCCTGCTACCAAAATCTTGCTGTACAAACCCCCCCCATGCACAGAGAGAGACAGCATGAGAGCAGCATGACCCAAATTACTAACCTGAGAAAGTCTGCTGTGCTAAAACATAAGGTTTCACCTAAAGAATGTGGCAAACTCCTCAAATCATAAACACATCAGGAGGCAAAACAAACAGCCAGCCCCCCTCCACACCTCCCGCTCGCCACTTGTGATCATTAGACTAATAGATTTTTTGCTGTGAAAAAGCTTGACCTTGTCTGAAGAGAAGGTCAGAGTCTGCAATGAGATACTCCCAGGGATCAGCTTCGCTCCAATTAGCAGGACAGGGATTGTTGTGCTGGTTTCAGGGGGAGGAGGGACAAAACCACTTGATGCAGGTGGAGGGATAGTCTGGCTGTCCAAGCTGCCTCTGCTGCCCACACAACAGCCCCAAGTACCCTGACATTGCTCCTCCTTTACCCTGCCTGCAGCTGAGAGCACTCAGCTTCCTTTGGGATGCATGAGCTGCAGAGCAAGTAACCCGATGGAAGGAGCAGGTCTCCAAAACCCCAGCTCTTCTGGTGAGGACAAGAAAGGTTGTGGAGCCTGAAAAGCACCTGAAAGATAACATTCAACATCTGCACTTTACCCACAGTGCTTAGGACAATATTAACAGCCCTGCAGCTCTGCACAGACAGAACTTCAAGTGATTCCAGACCCTTTTCCAGACCTAATGTATGTAATGGAATTGGTTGTCTTCTACTAGCACTGAAGAAGGGGGGGAAGGACTAATGGATGTACATTAACCTTTTGGTACTAGATTTCCCGATACCAGCTACTAATGCAAAATCCATTAGAAGGAAATGCCTGGGAACCGGACCGTGTAACTGCTGGAATGCTGCAAGAAGTCTGAAATTCTGAAGTGGGCACGGCAGAGACAGAGACCCTCGTTGTGAGCGCAAGAAGATTAAAGGGAGCTCTCTGATCTATTTGGGCAGAGAAACCCTGCAAAAAAAAATCAGCAAGAGGTGAAGATTTGGAAACTGAGCTTTGCAGCTGCCCCTTCAGCAGGAGAATTTTGTTGCTCACCCCAAGGGCAGAGCTTTGAAGGCCCTGCATAAAACCTCTTCCCTTGCCACACAAATGCTGATAGGCAGTGCAACAGCACTCCCCATGCACATGAACTCCTTGTGCTGGCCTGGGCAGCACCAAAATGGTGATCTCCATCCTCCAGCAGGTACAAAATGATCTTTTATCAGATCATCTTTTTGAAGGTGAAAGAAATAACAGGAACAGCCTGGACACTGTGAAACAGGACCAGAAGAGGTGGGGGTGGCTGTGGCATTGAAGAGACAAAACAGCCTCAAATGAAGGATTTCTTCACTTGCTGGGTGCTCTGCTTTGAAATTGCAAGATTTAAGTGCTTTTCTTTCAGGGGTGTGAAGAACAAGAGAAAAGAATGAGATCAGAAGCGAATATTATCATTTAATACATAAAGACAGTTTAAATAGTTACTTTAATGGGCACTAATTACATGTGGGACTATGCAGCACATCCCAAGGCCTCTGTCCCTGCTACATTCAGGCATGTCCTACTACCATGGTCCAATATTATTGCTCATGCCTGTACTGCAAGTGCCATCTCCAGTGTAACAGATTGTTGTAGAGACTGATCCAGAGCCAGGACTACCTTGCCTGACCTTCAGTAGGAACTGTGGTTCCTTCTGACTGCTGGATCTTATGTCTGTGAAGGGCCCGTGCCACAACAAGGAGCTGCTGTATCTGATCAGTTATCATTTATGTGTGAATTTGGGAGTTCAGTTGCAAAGCCTGGATCTCCAAATCCTGTGTAAAGTTTACCTGACTCAGGTTCTCTCTGTCCAGGCCTGGTCCCAATGGATAGCTGACTACAGCTGGGCTCCCTGTGCCCACCCTTTCTGCACCCAGACTCCCTGCACGCTATCAAGGCTTCCTGCTGACACACGCGGGCCCCTGGAAAGAGGAAATAAAGGCAAGGTTATGAGCTTTTCCTTGGATTTGACAAATGGAGTGCAACAAGACCAAATCAAATCCTGGTCCCTCTCCTCGCCCCACTTTCTCTGCTGTTGGGAGCATTCTCAGTGGCCACAGAGGCTGGGTGTGTCCCACGCTGGCCCAGGGGGCAGGAGAGGCCCAAACACCCACCCAGGTCCCTGGGCAAGTCTGATGTCCTGCCATGGGTGGCAGAACCCTTCCAAGCCCCAGGTACGAGGTGCTGCACACAGCATAGGAACTGCTGGTTCCATGGAAGCAGTTTGTTCTTCTCTCATTACGGAGATTTCACCAAGCACTCTTGAAAGAGGCCACAAAAAGCCATCACTGGAAAAGAACAAATGCTTGTTCCCGGATGTTTTTACCACAGCTTGTGCAGCAGGTACACAGCAAGCAAGGAGCCAGAGACCAGAAACCTTGTGCTGTGAGGGGACTGAGCTGGGAGGAACATCTGCCTCCAATTTTTCAGTTAAACAAAACCGTGACTTTTAATTTAATAAAAACCTTCTGCCTACAACCACAGATAAAATCATTCAAGCTTGGCTGAGTTTAAAACCAGAACCTGGCACCTCTTCAGAAGCACATCAGTGAGCTTAGGGTAGGGTAGAAAATCTCCCCATTCCAACAGACACAGCTGCTGGGACCCAACTGCTGAGAGCAGGAACGAAGGACTGGTCCCAGGCTCCAGACCCAAAGCACAAGGGGGTCGTGGGCAATATTTACATTAATAACAATACTGCTTGTGTGAGAGCTTTAAAAATGACACATGCCACTAAGAGCAGCTGGCTTGAACCCAGGGTACATCAGCCACGCAGGTGACCCTGACTTTCTACAGCCAACCTGAGGGCACATGAAGGGGTTCAACCCAGAGCACAGCCTGGCTCCTCTGCCCTCTCCCAATCTTGTCATCTCCTGCTCTTGCAGAACAAGCCTGGGGGACACAGCCAGGCAGAGCATATGGCATTACATTGCTGCACAGCATAAAACAAACACAGGGGAAGAAAAAGATCCAGCACTGCAGACTTATTGAATTAAACATTATTGTGGCTAACACAATCAATAAAGCATTGATTGCATTATCCATATTAATATTTAATTCAATTAAAAGGCCCACTTTTTTTTTTTTTTAAATGTTCCTTCAGATCCTTTATGCTGCAGAATTAAATTTTGCTAGACCACGAATTCCAGATAGACCCAAACTATGGAGGATTCGGGTTTTCCCTGGCACCAGCTGTTCAAAACTGACCCTTCCAGCAGAGCAGCAGAAAACCACTTCCCTGGCCAGGCTGTGCCTGGCACCCAGAACAAACCCTGCAGAGAGAGGGGCTGCTGTGCTTTACAGGAAGGAAGGAACCTCTGCTGCTGGAGCACAGCTGACATCCAGTGCGGGTGTTGAAAGGCAGCCACCAGTGGTGCTGCACAGGGAACTCCTCCCAGCTGCGGTGCAGAGCACTTCCAGCGCCCACTGGCGCCGGACATCCCAGCCCCTGCTGGAAAACAAACCCCAGGGACCAGCCAGCCCAGTGCCTGTCACTGCCCCAGCACCTCAGAACAGGGAGTGACAGCAGGGCCTCAAAAGACATGGTGGGAGCTGATGGCTCTCTGCTACTTCATCAGACCAGGCCTCCTGCCAGCAGTTAAACTGAAGCACACAAAATGCATCCTCTCCATAGGAAATAGAAAAAATAAATGAAGGTGGGAAACTTCCTCCCCTTCTCTCCTCTGATTACACACAAAATGTTCTTCTGCTTTTAAGGGCAATTTAACACTAGTTAAACTACCATTAATTTAAATCAAACAAGTCTGGAAAGACAGAACATGCTGCACTGTTATTAAAAACAGCTGAATCTTCATTTGTTCCATCCAGACACTGCTGCCCATTTCCAAGCCAATGCTATCTGGCTGTCCAAAGACCTCTTGCTGTAGTTTTTGAGCTGGTATTTAAGCCTGCTTTGTTGGCTTTTGCAACACAATGCAGCCCACTTAGTTATCAGAGAGAGAGATTCAAACCTTCCCATCAAACTGCTTTTTCTTGCACAGTGTGAGAGAAAGGCAAAAAACAGGACATGGGGCCAAACTGATTAATAGCAATCAACGTGACATCACATTCCCCCATTTCCAGGTGATGCTCCAGCACTGAAGTACAAAATAGCTTGAGTAGGAAAAAATGAAAAGCTTTGTTCTGCTGTTTCATGGACCTGTCCTCAACAAGATGCCAAGATGCTGCTACCCAGACTTTGCTGGCAGTGCAGCTGATCCACAGGACAGGCCAGAACAGCTCCTGCCCAGCAGCTCTGTGGGCACTGCAGGGCTGGCAGCTGTAAATGGACTTTCCCCCTTCCCTCTCCCACCCTGGCAGCAAAGCCTGCCCACAGGAACTGGAAGCAGCACAGCAAGCACAGGCAGGGGGACCAGATGATCCCTGTGTTTATATATTTTCCCCAAATAACCCACACCAGTGTGTAGTTTTAGAACGGGCTGTGGGTTCCATGCAGACAGCTTTGTCCTGAGCAGAATGTTTGCAGGAGCTTCGTTAGCCAAAATGCGGATCTGCTGGAAGACTGCAGCACAAAATAACTGCTCCAGAGTAAGTTTGGTCCTGAACAAGACACGTCAACTAGGTAGGGAATACAAACAGCTTCAATCCCCTGCCTAGGATTATTCCTTTCCTTGAATTAATTCCCTTCAGTCACTCACTCCTTCCATGAGCCTTGCCCAGGCTGATCAGGGATAACCGTGTTGGGTCCCACAGAGCCCGTCAGGTCCAACCTCAGCTCAGAGCTGAGGTGGGATGGAGCAGAAGAGAGGGGCTTTAGTTCAAGCCCCACAAAGGCTGGGTAGGTGCCAGCTGGTGAAGCACTTGCTGACATCTTAGTTACTAGAAAGATGTACGTCTTTGGACCCAACCCATGCTTGCTGTCATTCAGGAGAGGGCTGCAAGACAACAGAGCCACAGCACCTCCCAGGCATGCCCATTCTGATTTAAGAGCAAAAGCAGCTACTGTTTTATACTACTTGGTTGCCTGTTGTTTCTCTAGAACACTTGCAGAAATATTGCAACATAACTTTGAAAAAAACATTAAAAATACTATCTTCTATTAACTATTAGAGTTGTTAAACTGATGTCACTGTGCCCTAGGCATTGCTATTCAAGGTGTTATCAAGTGTCCCAGATGAACTAATTCATTATGAGAAACAGGTAATTTTCAAGGGAAGATGCCTGAAAATGATTTACCTGAGGAAGGAATTCTCCCCTGAGAGGGTGGTCAGGCCCTGGCACGGGCTGCCCAGAGAAGCTGTGGCTGCCCCATCCCTGGAAGTGTTGAAGGCCAGGTTGGACAGGGCTTGGAGCAACCTGGTCTAGGGGACGATGTGCCTGTCCACAGGGGCTGGAACAAGATTAATTCCCTTCCAGCCCAAACCATTCAGTGATTCACAGTATTTTTGATCAATAGATACCTATAATCCAGAATGCAAGTCTTGTACTTCTATCTCTTCCCATGAGGTAATGATCACTAAGATGATCTTTAAGGTCCCTTCCAACCCAGTGTTTCTATGAGATGCCCCAATCATCAGTGCACATTAAGTACATGCAGGCTAGCAGGAGAATGCAAATATAAATTCATGTTACAACTAAGGTTCCTTATTAACCTTTAACAGATTGTCTTTGATAAACTCATCTGCTCCCTGCCTCAGACTATGCCAGGCTGCTGTGGCCATCAGTGCCTCAAGTCTCACACTGCCTGAAATATCTCTGTATTTTGAGCTTGCCTCCTACTACCTTCCTTTAACGCACCCTTGGTTTTGGGCTAGAAGAGACAGAAAGAAATGATCCACATGCCTCATGATTTTATACCCTTGCTTCCACAGGAGCCAAAATCCACGCAATGGATTAAGGGATTTGATCTATCCTTACTGTAAGCCCTTTTTAGACAGGGTGCTATCCGTCTGCTTCCAACAATTAGCAAGAGCAAATTAAGCAGGGTCTGCGTCACTGACCTCTAACTTTTGTGTACTTACACTTTGCTTCAGTGATGATTGGCACCTGCTGTAACTCTGGCATCAAACCTACCGTGAGGCTCTTCAAGTCTACAGCTACATAAACTGATCACACTCTGAATCCCTGCAGAGAGCTGAAGGAGGTGGGCCAGAGTTAATCTTGGGTAAGGATCTCCCCTCAGTATGATATGGAGAGATTCTTAATGTGATTTGATAGAAACTCTGCTTGATAACACAACTGGATTCAAAGGAACACTGAAGAGGTTCAGAGCAGGGCTTAAGAAAAAAACATTAATGGCAATTTTCTAACAGAGTTTCTTTTCATCTGCTAAGGAAAAACAGCTCTTAAAATCTGTAAATGAGCTACCTCTCTCCTTTAGGACAGAGAACAGGATTACTGATGGGCCAAATTCCTTCCTGGTACAGAGCAGAAAAGCTCCATTCTTCAGAATTTTGCAGAGATTCACTGCTACTTTTCCAAAGAACTCTGCATTAGGGATATTGATGTGCCATGAAATGCCAAGTTAAAACGTGCTACAATTGTTAAAATGAACGACCAACCCATGCAGTATCGACTCAGCCCCAGTGTTTACCTGCTCAAAAACCCCACACCACACTTATCCCATGGGCTGCTCTGTTTGTTAATGAGCCCTGCATCCAGGGAAGGGCCATGGCTCAGTCTGGCATAAGGGATAGATCAAGATACTCCAGCTGCTCAAGGTGAAAACTGTACCTGTCCTACCTGAGGAGTACTAAGAGTTGTACAGAGCGTACTGAGAACTGGCACAGGATCTCCAGGGGCAAGGGTTAAAAAACACAGCTCTCTTCATCTGCATAAGAGCTCTTCAGTGTGATCAGTGATCTTCACAGCTCTCCAAGCTCACAGAAAAGTGTTTTCCTTTACCTGTTGAGATATGCATGGGACATGTACTTATTCTGCAGCCAAGCTCATGCAATAAGATACTCCAAACTTACTGCACACAAAAAGTTTCATTATCAGGAGCAATACAAATGCAAACACAAAAAGCTTTGGTTTATCCCACAACTATCATTGTATATTATTACAAGCCACCATTTTTCAGTTATGAATTCACAAAAGATACAAGACATTAGGTGAGAGCACAGAGTGAGGGCTGAAGATTCTGACAATAACTTATGACCAATTACATGAAATATTGTAACAAATACGAAAGAATCGAATATTGCTCCAGCACAGCCAGCTGCTTATGTGCCAGTTGAGACATGATTCTTTTGTGATCATTAAGGTTTTTTCTTCAAAGTAACCATGATAGTAACCATCCATACTTATTAGATTATTATAATAAAATATTTCTGTAAGGAACCCAACGCTTCAAAACCTTAAGGAAAATAGAATCAAATTCAAGTTAGACATTTACAAGCATGAACGAGGACAGAAGTGAGAAAAACATTTATCTTTCTACAAATAAGGAAATTCTAGACCAAGGTTTTTAAATATAGTGCTCTCAAAATTGTCTGCTTCCAGATGAATTCAAGCCATTTGTTCAACTCTGATTTCTACAAGACTTATCCCACACCAAGAATTTCCAGCAAAGTTCAGTTGGAAGCATTTGTAATAAACACCACATGAGATGTCTACACAAGTTCAAATGCACAGACTCCTCTTTTTAAAAAATACAAATTCTGGCCTGGGAAATCTTGACACATAGAGAAGATCCTTGTCAATGTATATTAAACACAACATAAGTGGGGTCTGTTGCCTACAAATCAAAGAAGCAAAAAGGTTTCATTTTGCAATATCTTAGTTACAAAATGCCAGTGATTACTCATTAAGCATTTATTAAGTTCAATGCCAATATAAAGCATACTAAACAAGGCAAGGCACATTTTTCAAATCTCTCCCCTGCCATACGTTCATTTATCCAAGAGCATCAGCCACCTTAGTAATTCACTTAAATGCCCACAGCTCTCCTGAATCCACAACACAAGCCACAGCTTCAGACCAGTTTACCAGGTCAAGACTCCCCCCCTGCCCCGTTTCAAACACTCATGTGACGGGCAGGAGCCGGAATGACGTCACACAGTCCACCAGCCAGCTGGAGGGGGCCATCCACACCTTGCCCTGCCGGATCTTCTCCGGCCTGAACTTGGAGGCCGCGTCGTAGATGACGTATTGCGTGCAGAACCGCTGGTCGGAGCGGGGCTCCGCATGGTACGACACCGTGTTGATCGTCTGCGTCACGTCGCTGTCTGGTTTGGGCTGCCTCACCAGGACCTGTCCTCCCGCTGCTCTGACCAGCTCCACGAGATCGCTCTTCTGGTGACGCTTGAAAGAGCCCAAAAAATAGAAGTAGCATCCATCAAACAAGTTAGGAAGCTAAAAAAAAAACCAAACAAACAACGAGAAGTATAAATAGGGGACATTGCAACGGAACAAAGAGGAAAAAAGCAGATTATGAAAAATCAGTGCATTAGAAAAAAAAAATCAACGATTTAAAATAAGCAACACTGGAAGCTAGAGAAGTAACTTAATATGCAAGGTTCTCGGTGTAAGAATGCAATCAAGAAAAGCTTGCTTACATGGTGAATTCTTGCTTCTGTTTACTTTCCAGCACAACAGGGTTTGAACTATGAGTTCGGAATATTTACAGCTGCTGTTACAATGCAGTTAATGAATTCTCCTGTGTAATCCAGCAAGTAACCAGAAATGAACCCAGTTAAATATAAAAGTGGCCCTAAATGGAAACAAATAGTAATAAAAACATTTTTCTTTCAACTTCCAGAACTAGGTTCTGAAGCTGAGCAGAGAAGGCCAAAGCAGCATCACTCCCTGTCCCATCAGCTTCTTCCACGAGTGTAATACAGTGTTCCCCTGACAAGGTTACAGCAACATCTCCCCTAACACAGAAAGCTGACAGCTTTATGGGTGTTCAGTTCTTTGGATCACCTTGCACTTAATCAAATTTCTGTACAAGACCACATTAAAATTTTACATCTTCTGCACTTTTGCATGTGGCAAAGGGCAGAACTGCACAAACCAAAGGTCATTAATAAGGGCTGGCTGGAGCAATAAAACCCACCAGCTGCTCACTGTTGAGCCGCCCTCTTTGGGGGCCACCTTGGATTTCATACTTCTCTTCTTGTTCTCGAGCTGAGGTTTGCAGACAGGCTCGGACCCCTACAAAAAATAGCAGTACAGAAGGCAAAAATGAAAAGAGCCCAGGTTTTAAGCGAGGCTTGCATGTCATTTTAGGGACTGAGGAGTTGTGCTAACATAAAATAATCACCCGCAATGCAACACATTCCATCCACATAAGCATCAAAGCCTGTGTGCTTTAGCAATTTGCTTTTAAACTCGAAAAAATTTACAACAGCGGCTGAAGACACAAGTGAGATGGAGAGAAGTAATATCACACTAAAATCAGTGCTATAAACACTAGGAATTATTAGCTCTTCCTCTTACCCACTAAAGGTCAACCACTTAATGTCAAATGTCAAATTGCTGATCATTTGGAAGCTTGAAGCCAGTGTGCAGGACCAAGGCTGCAGTTATGCAATGGAAGCAATTGTCTGATAAAGACCAATTACAAAACCAGCACAAAGCTGCCTCAAATAACAAATCAGATGGGATTTCAAGGTCTCCAAGATCAGCACGAACCGGAGATTTATGCTGGGGTTTAACAGTGGCATTCATTCCTGTTACCACTGCTGCATAATGAGATTGCCTTTTAGAGTCAACATGTTTTTGCCTTGTTTTAAGGCCAGTTATTTTTTCCAATAATGGGCTGATGTTAATGTATCTCTGACATCCCTTAAACGCACCATCTGACCTCACTCCGGAGGCAGGAACTGCAGTGGTCACCCACTCAAGGGTGAAACATTTTGCCTGAATGTACATTGCACCCATTAATAAAAATTACCCAGGAAAAAGTTTGTAAAGCTGATTTTGGAAACGGTTCCGTGAGGATTTACAGTGTGGGCAAGGCTGTAACTTTTATAGCACCTCACTCCTCACACAGCATTTCTAATTCAGGCAACTTATCTGCACTGGGCAAATATGAAACCCATGGTACCTAAAAAATACAAACTGAACAAAATCAGAAGTGAAATGTAGGGGGTTGATCCTAAAAAGGAAGAAAGCCCAAGGCTATGAGAGAAGTCTCACTGACAAAGGTACTTGGATGCCGTGGCAGTAAGAGCCCAGTAGACAGGAGTATCTGATCCAGAGAGATCTTGAAAGGAAACTCTGAGTAATTTCCTGCCAGTTCATATCAACTCACAAAATTCAACAGGAACTCACATTTCAGCAGAAGTCCTCCAGTGTACTTGCACCAAAACAGAAAAATCCCTATAGAAAACCACAACTGGCTGAATCCTACAGAAAATACCTCCCTCCGTGTACAAGTATCAGATTGATTATTTGCACTTGTTCATTCCTTCAAGGAAAATTACCATGAACTAGAAGGGCAAACCTAGTCATGTATTTCCTGGAAAGGCAACTTCCATATTCATTATTGATAACAGCAATGAATACTGATAACTTAATTTCAAGTACTCGTAACTCAAAAATAAATCTAAAAGCTATTTCACATTTTATTTATTTATTTTAAATCACCACAATTCAACGAGACTTCCTCTGTCAATGTGCCTCTAACTTACACTGTTATTCTTTCCTTCCAAGAAAATACAGATATTAATGGGCGCCAGTTACAATAAAGGAAAAACAGTCTCATCTAGTCTTAAGAACAGAACTGTCCATTCATTAAGAATATGTTTTATTTCAATCTGCCATCAAAAGCTCGATTTCAAGGACTTTCCCTACAGAGATGAGGTTTTTATACAACAAGTACATCACAAATTGAGCATCCAGTGCCAGCATCAGTAAATGAAGCAAATGTGATACAAAAGTAATAAAAGACTGAATGAATACAAAAGACTACAATGCCTTTTTGTACTGCTACTTGCCTGAAAAAAAAAAAATCAATTGTCAGGGAAGCGACTAGCGTTAGTGGAATGTCTGTGTTAGAGAATGCAAACCCAGTGATATCTATTTTGCACACTTGTGTCCGTCTACTTCACAGTGCCAGGCCCTCCAAGGAATCTGAATCTCCAAGTTCCTTGTCACACATAATGACAATCCTCCAAGAGAGCAAGAAGGACCCATCTACCTATGTCCTGTTTTCACTGTGTCTACGAGAACCACCAGACTGACCTCTATTCCCCTAAAAAACTGGAAACATGCCAAAAGCCCATTCCTAGCCAGTGTCTGCATGACCAGCATTCTCCTGAATTTTAGCTTGCCCTTACCAGCTAGAAACAGGTCAGATCTGGGTCTTAAGAGATCTGTGGCACAAAAGCTACATATTCCAGATGGGATAAAAAGCCATGAATGTAAGTTTTCAATGCCCAGGTGTTTTCCTTTACCATAAATGTTAAGAGGCAACACTGCTAGGTATACACACCCACCCCTTTGTGGAGCAAGAGACTCCAGATGGTTTTTTTTGGTGATGGAAATTTTCAATTACTGAATATATTTTTCATGAAAGAAGCAGAACTTGCTCTGACACAAGGATCCTGTCACATTTGATAGGTAAGAACAGCTGCCTTTTGGAACTGCTGTGATCAGAGGCATTTCAAGCCATCTCCTCTAACACTCTGTCTTCACACAAGTGAGAAAAGAGTAAAGGTAGTCACTGGAATCCTCAAGCTCAGGAGAGCTGGTGTTTCAGGCTTCAACACCCTACCACCAAAAGCACAGCCCATCTGAACTAAGAAAATCCCTTGGAAAGAGCCAAGCCAACACGAACACGGCAACAGGAAAGAAGGGCTTTTGAGGCACAAGGAAATGTGGCAAACACCACCTCGTGTCATCAGAACCACATCTACCTGAAAGCTCAGCAGCAGCAGTCAGTGTTTGAGGAAGGTGCTTACACCAGTGAAGGAATATCTATGCATGGAGGAAGGATTCCTAACTAGAAGAAGGAAAGCAAAATTATTTCAGTGATAGAGACCAGCATATGTCCTTTAACTGCAAATATTGTTCAGACTGATTTCTTCCCAAGTGGTTCATTTCTCTTCAGGGACTCCTGCACACCAAAGGTTTTCTATTAAAGAATTAAAGGAGTCAAATATCGTAAGAGAAAAAGAAATAAAAGGGAAATATGTCCCTGTTCTCATATTTGAGATAAAATGACATAGCTATGTTTCTACCTAATTCATTATGCATTTGTCTAAACAAAAGGTTCTTATTTTCCTGTTATTTTCCCCCCTTTCCACACAAAATTTGTCAAGTCACTTGCTTCTAAACCACTAATTCTGCATTACCATTTTCAGATGCAGTGACTCCAGCTGGGTGCAACAGACCAAGTGAGGTTCTCAAAGAGGGCACAATCAGCTTTGGTTGTGCTGTGGTGTCATTTGGAAGCACCAGGAACGTACCAGCTTTATCATTCTTCCAAGAGATGGCACAGCCACCACAAGGTGACCTTGTGCTAACAACAATAACATCTCAATTTCACACTAAGGAGTAGGGATACAAACAGATTAGAGCATGCTGCAGGCCATTCCAACATTTATTTTTCTTTACAGTTAGGGATTTTATTTTCTGTGAAAACGGAGTGCTAAGCGGAGTCCATTCAATATAGCCCAGGTCTTTCAGTAGGCATTATTAATTTTAAAGCTGCTAACGTGTATAAGTGGCTGGATAACATGACAGTTCCCTTTTAATAGTCTCTTCATCTGACTGTCATCCTGATTAGAGGGACATATAAAAGGAAATAAAATTCCATGCTTTACTCACAGCTGTATCATTCTGCTACCTTTACAGGGACATTTCCAGAAGCTCTTTTGACCTTACACACAAAGTACTGTGCTCTTTGACTTCCAAGAGGAGCCATGTTAAACGGATTCCCAAAACTCCAGAGATTAGACTCTCATTTGTTCAGCATTGTATTGAAAATATGCAAAAAAAAATTCAGAATAGGACTGAAACTTGGAAGGACAAGGGAAGCCTTAAAGAAGGTCTCTGAAAATGGAGGGGAACACAAACTTACGTTTGAGAAGACACCTGTAATTTTAGGAGGGGGTAGAGACCACGGTTCTGTTGTTTTCCTTCACAGATTTGCAGTCTGTGCATTCTGTACTGGCAAGCCTGACTAAAAATCTAGTCTGTTCTGTTATGAAATAAAGTAAGACCATTCACCTTGCCCAGGGTCTCAGCCGATTCTGATTTATTCCTTGCTACTATTGGCAGTAAGAGCTGCAGACTTTCTAAGTTTGAGGTTGATCAAGTTTATTAATTTACCATGTTCCCCTCCCTAAAGAAAAGAGGGTGATTATTGCAACTTTGTGTTAATGGCCCTGTAGTTTAATCAGTAGTTGGGGAAATGACCCGCAAAAAGGCAAGACTTGTATCCAGGCAAGTGGCATTTCAGACATGGAGCAAGGCTGTGTGCAGTGCCCAGTTCCAGTGTGCAAGCACTCATGGATAAAGCTGGCCTGACAGAAGGCCAGGCTGGGGAAAGATCACATGTGCAGAGGGGTCATGCAGAGTTCTTCCCCAGAAACACAGAGCATCACAAGTTTAAAAGCCTTTTAAAGAGCTGATTTCACACTTGCAATTTTTAGGGATAAACAAAAATCCTAGCAAAACCCAAGCCTTCATTAAAGCCCCTAAAAAACATGATAGGAAAGGGCTGTAGCTCAATCCATCCATGTTCAGCTTGATGCCACCACACCTGGCAAGGAGAGCACTGCTCATTTTTTTTCCCCTCATTAGGAAGATCAGTAAAGCATCACTGCTTACACTGATCCTTATTACCTCACTGAGCAGCTGCCCCTACCTCCTCACCTCTGAGTATCTCAGGAGCAAGCAGGTTAACAGGGTGTCCACTCTAATGGTATCATTAATTGACCTTTGATACAACTATAGCCACCGGTACTAGAAATAAAAGAAATCATTATTTGCAAAAATTCAAGATCAGAGCCCTGTAATGCGTACTCATGTAAGTCTTATTGGTTTATAATGAAACTAACTGCATCAGCAAAAACAATTTAAAGAGAATGAAGTACAAAAAAAACCTGGTTGGCAAGAAGAAGTTGTAATCACCCACAGATACCCAGGAGTAGCTCTCAGTAACTCAATTAGCCTTAGTGGAGTTTTGCTGGATTTGCATTAATAAAGCAAGGAGCAGAGGTTAGTCCCAAAAATCTCTTAGAAAGGCTAAAAGTAATTTAAAAATAAATGACAGCAACAAAGCATATAAAATACTACACATTCAAGATCTAGTAGAGACTGCAACTGGAACATCCTTAGCTCAGTCTGCACTGGGTTTTAAAACTTACATGCAGATTGAGTAAAACTTGAGGGGATTTTTTTTCCTAGAAAAGGAAGAATTCTGGACTGAGAGAAAGCCTTAGGGGAATTTGGCATGGCCAGCTTTAATTTGCTTTCATAAGCAGCATTACTGGCCTCTGCTAGATGACAGAAAAGAATGTTTATATTGTCTCTTCTATGCCTATGAAGTAACTTTAGACTCACAGATTTTCATGGGGATACAGAACTCACTGAGCAGTCTGTTTTCTCATCACATGGAAATGACAGGATGCTGCAGGGACTGCAGTGAATCTGCTTAAGAGTAGTAGTTAACAAGTTACTCCTGATGATATTTATTAAACCTGATGGAGCAGGTGCTTAGGGAGCCCTGAAACATCAATTCCCAGAAGCTAGGAGCATGTGAAATGAAAATCATTCCCTGACTTGAAGCCCCAGGTGTCCCATCTTCTTTGGAAAAAACACTATTTGCCACAGCTGTCTTCTAGGCTGATCAAAGTGACTGGAGGTAGCCATTCCTAAGGGCAGGGTAAATTCCACAGGGAGTGCTCACCCTCTGGATCTCATCGCATGCTTTTAATTGAATGAGCTAATACTTTCCATCCTCTTCCTTATGACATGCTCCCTAAATGTAATCTTTTCTTCAAAACAAAAGTGAACTAGAACAAAGACTCTCTAAATATGAAAAGCTGAGTATCTGGATGACACAGAACAGAAGGAGCAGTGGAAACATGGTTTCCTTTTCTTCTAGACCTTATTTCAAACCAGCCCACTTCCAAGTTCTGCAGACGAAGACAGACACCACATTTAAGACATTCTCGCTCCCATTTTCTCTTCTGCAAACTCCAGCAGTTCAGAGTCTAAATTTGTGATGACTTGGAAGCACAACTGTTTCCCTCTTCCTTCCCAGAAGGTGCAGACACTGTGGGAAAGCAGAAGTTCAGACCCTGCTGGTGTGAAACGTTCCCCTCAGCTGCACACCAGTACAACTAGAACCTGATCTGCACTTCAGTGAGTTCTACTGCCTCCCAGAGCTGGGAGTCCCTTTGTAGGAGACAGCTGAAGTCACTCTCAGGGCAAAAGGGGCATGAAACTCCAGTGATCAAGAGTTTTGAGCTGTTTTAAGGAAGGAGGGCTTTGCTGAGGATCAGCCTGTTATCTAAAAGATGTTTATGCATGGAAGGGAGACAGTCAGGCCTGAGAAGGAGTCGGCTCAGACAGCTTTGCACTTCTCTGGTCTAAGAGCCTAAACAAGGATGGGCATATTGCTCCAAGGAATTCAGAAAGATATTTTCACCTTGAAATGTCAGTCATGCAGTCCCTCAGCCCTTCCAGTCAACTCCCTGTTGTTCTGAGTCCTTACAGGAAAAGCAGGTCTTTTTGCATTCTTATAATGATCAGAGCTGAATCACTGCTGCTGCTCCAGGTAAGCAGAGCAGAGGAAGGAATGAGCAATCAGATGCTTAGAATTCTGCCAGACACTTGGCTGCAAAGACTGACACAACCTTGTTTCAATGCATATCGTTACTGAGATCATTTTTCATTCCCTGCTTTAACAAATGACAATAAGTTTAAGGAAAAAACAAGCTGAAAAGCTATTAAAGACTTCTGCTGGTTTTAATTACACTCTTCTGTGTTCTCCATAAAGCACAGAGGAAATACAGTGATACTTGAATCTTTGTCTCAGCCTACTTGCAGAAGGATAATGATATGCCACTTCGTGCCCTATTACCATCCCAGAAATAATGAAGGCAATAAAATAATGAAACCAGTGAAAGATATGGCCAAGGGCAAGGAGCACAGTGACAACACTGTTTCAATTGAATTCTGTGCTGCTTGGAAGTGGATATACTGCTGACAGCGTATTAGATATGGAAAAGATGGAACTGCAACTGGAAAGGGGAAATTTTTCTTCTTTGAAGATCTAATATTGCTCAGTGGTGACATCCTTTCATCCTAATCTTCCACCTGCAGATAAAAAGAAACCCCAAAACTGAAGACATGTACTCAAATCCTGGCTCTTCAATACTTGGAGGCCTTACACTTGGCACGCACCCTGCTGGAAAATTCCACATAACCTCCCTGCCAATAGAAATGGAGGCTGTGTTTGTGTACAGGGACACATATCAACAGGAGCAGAGAATCATTCAAGAGAAGGATGCTACTTTTATTAGAGGAACAGAGTGTAGCCTCCTCTAACAGAAGACTTAACAGAAGAGACTCTCAAATGAAATACTGTTTTTGCAATACTGTTTTGTGATTTTTTTTTTTTTTTGTAGAAAGTGGTATAAGGTATAGGCTATAAATAAAACTTTAGAAACAAAAGTCAAGTGCAGATTACCTTGTGGTAAAAATATTTCAAATACTCACTTATGCATAGTCAGCACTTCATTAAGTGCCTCACTGAGCTTTGTTTTTTCAAATATTTTAGTGAAGTTTTTCAACATGAGTTCACTTTAGAACAGTGAACCATAACAGCTCCTTGAATTTATTACATAACCAGAATATGCACGTACTTTTGGAAGTTCATTTGCATCATATTTAAGGAAACTTGTCCAAAGAGAAGTCAAAAAAGCCACAATAAATTAGGAGAGAAATCACAGAAAAGAAAAGCAAAGACCTCTTTCTCCTAGACAAATGTTCCATCAGCAGGAGTCCCATTATTTGTTATAACAATCTTTAACTTGTAATGACTCTGAAGAAGACTGATAACAGACTGGTGGGAACAGATGGAGTGGTGCTGTTAATTATAGGCACTTAGCTGCATCAGACCCCATGAGTTATTACTAACATTCCGCACTAGGGAGGAGAATCACTTGCTTTTAAGTAGTATGTTGCTTACTAGGCTGGGAGCATTAGCAGTCAGGATTGTACTAATCAGTACTAACAACATCAAATAAAACTCAGCTGCGAACAAAAAACCCATAAAAATATTCCCTGAATAACCCTCAGACTATTTCACTTATTTTTTTTTTCCTTTTCAAATCACTTCTAAGTGTAAAAGTTCTTCCACAAAGACTTGAATTAAGGTCTTGCTAATTAAATCTTCCTCTACCACTCAGAAGTTTTCTAAGCATCTGACTAGCAAGCAGATAAAATGAAATAAAGGAAAACCACTGTGGCATATATGGTAGAATGTGTGCAGACCTTCTGAACTGAGTGAAGCCAAGAACCTGCAAAGTGACTCTTGGAGGAAGCATCTAAAGGGACACTAATTCAACAGATACTTTTAAAAAAAAAGCATGGAACAAACTATCTGGAAGCCAAATGAACACTCTGAGTCCAGTGTTCAAGCTGAGGAAGTGCTTTGGTTCAGAAACTAGTAGGCAGCTTCTGAGGCTTTGCACAGTGCCCTGATAAACATTAGTGGCTGGAAAATTTAGACCATTAAGGAGTCCTCATATTCTGATGTTTAGTCGCACAGTAGAAAACCGCAATGAAATTTGCCCGTGAGTTTCCCATGGATAATTAACTCATTTGTAGTGTACTTATTAGCTAAACGGGCTTAGCCATAAAGGTCAAGGGGAAGAAGATGGCTTTTGCAACTACTGTGAGAGCAGATACTAAGAAATACATCAGACAGAATGAATAAAAAGCAGAATTGGGGCCTAAGTCCACAGAACAGCTGTATAAAAAAGCATGTACTGCATAAAAACTGATTACAGGTTGCATGAAAGATGACATCAGAACAACTTGCAACTGGGGTTAGAAGTTAAAACTTTCAACAGATCTCAGCTTACATGTAAATATAAGCTTTCCTCCAACAACCCTGGAGCTGTACCCCAAACAAGCCAAAGTTTCCAATCAAGTCTAATGGCAACTGCTGATAAGAAATCCTAGAATTCAATAAAATCCTCCCCCTTCTCCCAGGATGTTTTCCATAATCTTCCAAATCTGTTTTAATACAGCAATGAAGAAATTCCCTCGCCACTGATACTTAGGCCATGACCTACCCAAGACATCTAACGATGAAATGCACTCATTTAACAAGAAAGCAGTAGTTATATTAATTAAATTTCTTGTCATTCAGGAGATTTGAAAAAAAAAAAAAAAGAACCAACGCCAACCCTCACACTTGATGTTAAGGTAACATTGACATTTGGGCAGTTGTTGAGAAAAAAATTTTTTCTGAAATCCCATCTAAAGTTTCTGGTTAAAAACTCCAAAGAATCCCACATATTTAATACTTACATTCAAACTTGAGGACCCAACATCCACTCAGAACAGCCATCATGCATTTGACAGTACTTGGCATTGGAACATCAGGGATAACAAGATGAGTTACTAGGAGAAAGATTACATCAGTAGAACTAAAAGCACATAAAAATCAGAACCATGCCTGGCTGAAAAGCAATCAATCACCATTTAAAGAATAAACAGACTATAATAATTTATCAACCACTCTTTCCAGCACAAGTATGTGATTTTTGAGACTATGATACGAGTTAGTAGAAGAGCTATTAGAAATTTTGTGGGTTTCAACATATACTGACTGTGAAAAAAGGAAGCCATGGTTTTATAGTTCCAAGCTAACACTTAAATCTTCAGATGAGGCTCTGGTTTATAGGACAGTATTTTTTCTCAATCCTTTTAAAGTTATATTTAACTCTGACAGGAATCTTACTATGGGATCTCACTGCTTTAATGCAAAGCTAACAGAACTCAACTCAAAATTTTGGAGCAGTAATCTGAATGTGAAAGATGGTAAGGGAAAATTGCCTTAGAATTTTGTTCACAAGCAGCACTCCAAAGATTATCTAATAGGAGGGCTTAAGGCAATGTTCCCCTCCTCAAAGGGGGAGAAAAAAACCCTCCAAGCCTCATAATTTGGCTCCATCAGCCTTAATGAAGCACAAAACTTGAAGCAATGTGAGAAGACACATGCCAACTCTTAGGCAATGACACTCTTTCTAAAGGCACCAGCTGCCCGAGACTCGCTCCTGGAAGGCACAAACTTTACAGGATGTCTCATATGGGCAGAGCCCTTAAAGCTTGGGAAAGGAGGTGTAAAGAGAAGAGGTCTCTGGGGAGACCTGGGGATTTTAAATAACAGACAATATGCTGCCAAATTGTGGCTCCCCTCGAAGCCTCCTGCCTTGGTAACCAGACAGGCTTTATATGTGTTTACATGCATCGTTGCACCACAGCTACAATCTAGGGATTTCAGAAGCTGCTTTTACCAGGAACAACAAAAAAACCCTGTTGCAGGCAGCACATTGAAGGATAAAGTGCAGAACTGTAGTTACTGGTATGTGGACAGAGACACTGACATACCTCCACTGTTAAATTCTGTATATCTTCGAGCCTTCAGAACTGCTGCTAATTTGTTCAGCAACTTCTGCTGCTCTACACTAAGGCTGCTCCCCAGTAAACCAAGAGGGCCATTTCTAGGCTGGCTGGGGCTCAGTGCCTGCAGAAAACACAAAATGTTTGGGAACATAAAGCAACTGACTTACTAGACAGCTTTATTTAAAAAGAATAAGCATTTTGAAACACAACTCATGGCAAGCTCAGTGTGACCAACAGATCCACTGTTGAGTAATCTATATAACTGATATCTGCATTTCCTTCTAGTAAAAATCCTTAATACTTTGCCCTGTAAGCAGTGAATGCCTAAGTGTTTTTTTTTTTATGTGGATACTACTAATGCAAATAAGAGGAGCTGCTTGCTCAAGTTTTATGCTGACAAGGATGTGACACTTCAGCTCCTGGATTTTTATAAATACTCCCCGATTCCATAGGATGATACTGAAGCAGCCTTTTAAATGCACACAAAAAGCACCTGGAGCAAAAAGCTGCTGCTGCTTTCAGACAGTTTGGTAAGTAGAACAAATTTAAATATGCAGAAAAAAGAACCTCAATAGCCAAGTTCAAGCAACAATACTTGAGAAATAACACAGCGCTCATTCTCCTGTAATAAATCCACATTACAAGAAATATCCTTTGTTTTCCCAGATAAAGCTGTAACAGAATTTCATGGCTTGGATGTGTTCCACATACATTCTAGAAATACTGTCCAGGTTGGTTTCCCAGTTTTAAAATCCCCCTGTAAAGCAGGTGATGTACTGTAATTATGTCCAAGCCTTCAATATTTACAGGCTGAACTTACAGGGTTTTTCTGAAAAAGCAAAACAACAACAACAACAACAACAACACCCCACAAAGACAATTACCTCGGAGGGTTGATTAAGTGAAAGTGATTCATTCTCCACTGGTAACATCAGCACAGACTTCATCTTTTCACTTTCTGCATAGTCCACAGGCCGCAGACCAAATATATTACTGGCAAAACAAGCACAGATGGGTTTAAGTAAATAAAATGTGACTTGATTCTTAACTAACTGGGCGCATTAGCTGGGTAGCTTTCCCTCCCACTTTCTTATTAATATGTAATTTCAGCTAAAAGCACAAAGCTTCAAGTAAGAATTGCATCCAAGACAGATGGATACTGAATTACAAGCTGTTGCATTCAGCTGAGGAGTAAGGGATGTTCAGAGCTCAGTTAAATAAACCACAGTCCTTGTTAAACTGTTTCAAGATGCACTTTGATATCATTTGCAAGACCCAGAAATTTCAGCTTTAATCTTTCATTGCAGTCATATAACCAAGGAATGTATTTTTGGCCTATCCATTTGCCACAAACGACATGTCAGAAGATTCCACGCACCGTATTAAACATGGGAGTTGGATGTGGCTGTGCTTTTATGGGAAAAGCTCTCTGCTTCCTGATTGGGAACCGTGGCTCCCTCGCCCTTCCAGGATTTGAGTATGCATCTCATTTTCCCCCAGTGGGCTGTTCCACAGAACACACTGCAGCCAATTCATCCTGATTTTAGTGGGTGTGCCAATTTTGCTGAGAACTATTGATCGTATGTGGCACCTCACGGTTATTAGATGTGCTTCAAGAGCCATTTCCTCTCAGAGCATTCCTCAGACAGACGTGATTTGCTATAAACACCCCAAGCACAGCCATGGCTTCTCTTCTTCTTCTTCACTCAACTTTGCAGCTGCAGGACAGCAGAGGGGGAGGGAAAGCTTGAAACTGCAGAACAGGTATAATTGCCATTAGCAAACAGGATCCTCTGCCAGCACTCTGGGGAAATACCCTGCTTGCTTTGCCCTTTGTGGGAATAATGGCTATTCTAGCTGATCCTCTTCTCCCCACCTCACATATGCTCTCAAAAGGCATAATAAGAGCTCCTTAGAAAGGGGAAGCTTGTCACCGAGAACAAAGCCCTGACTCAGTGTCTGAAACCCAGCAAGCTTAGTCATCAGACAATGAAACATTTAAAGGGGTCAAAAAACCACCGCAGCTTTGAAGAGCTGCTCTCAGCCACACCTTCCTGTGCAGAGCAGAAATCCAGGAAGCAGTATAGGGAATTCCACATAAGGCCATAACCCAATCCAGCCCAAAGAGAAGCTCAAATCATTAAGTCTGACTTAACTGGGGGGCTTTGGCCAGCACAGAGCTGACAGATGTGCCCGGCCTCAGCACCTTCGTGTGCTCCTGCCGGAGCAGTGCTTGCTAACACAGCCCCTTGGCAAAACAACAGTCCACCAGAACCCCCCACAGAAGGGTCCAGGATAGTATTTTACAATATTCCAAACCCCAAGCTCTTCTGTGCCACTAATGAGCAGAGTGCAGGCATAATACCAGCTCTGCAGACTAAAAGATAATTGGTTAAACCTCTGCCCAGTCCTGGGAGTTGCAGCCCATTAAATATTGTCATGCTGTTCCTGCTTTGTCATGCATCATCAGGGTAGCTCTTGCCCTTTCCTTAAATAAGGGCCATATTCCACTCAAACTGCTGCAGGATAGAGTTCACTTGAACAGTGCATGCAGAGAGGGAGGGGAAAAAAAGTAGATATATCATCACATACACTAAAAAACACCTTTAGACTAGATGGCTGACCTTCCACTGGGAACTAAGAGGGAAGAAAACACTGCGTGTCAGTAGGAGAGGTTTGGGAGGGTTTTTCCCTCCAAAGGCACAGCAAGATCCTTGACTGTTGGAAAAAACCCTCAGGAATGTTTACCACAGATAAATATACAGAGCATCACAGTTAAACACAGAACATTTTTTGCCAATTAAACTGTGCAATAAGAGCCCCAGCTCCTCCCTCTGTATTCACTTAATTTTTTTTTCCTACACTTTTAAGCTCACTTCAGTTGCTTCTTACTGAATTTGTAATAGTATCATGAAATGCTATTCCATCATTATGCAGAATTAATGGCTATTTACAGGATGGTAAGGTGGCACAGCTAAATTGTGACAAACCTGGGAGCTGAGGTCTGGAAAAGGAACACCAGCACAAGGGATAATTTAAGAGTTTTGAATATTTGCAACAAAGCAGATTGTTGAGCTTAAGGAAGGAGAGAAAATGTAGGTGAAACAGAAGAAAATAGGGTTTACAAAATAAAAACCAAGACGAGCACATCCTAACAACAGACTTCAAGGAGGTTACTGTTGTAATTTACTCATCCTTTTCAAAGAAAAAGAATGAAACCCATATTTGTACTTTTCAGCTTTTCAACTTTTCAGGCACCCACTCACCATCCAGTCAGTCAGTCATCACCTTGAGAAAGAGCCTGTGCCCAGCCTCTGCCACACTTACCAGGGCAGGGACTTGAGGAACTGTTTTTAAATATATGAGGAATTTATACTATTTTTAACCCTATGATCAGGATCAAGGACCAGATCTATGCAAGCCCAACACCAGCAGCAAGGCACATGATAGGGAAACAAACTTTTGACAAAAATGTGCTCACATCTGTCTTTATCCAGCCCAGCTGAACAAGGGAAATCTTCCACCCTGCCTGTTCAGAGTAAAAAATTAATTCTTATCCAGTTTGTAAAGCAAAATGAGACATGCCCATTAGGTCCACCCTAACACACAAACAGTGTTTTTAGAAATATCAGTAAGCACAAGTGCTCCTACTACAGGTCTGGACTTGTTGGGAACGGGCCCAGTGCACACGAGAAGTTCCACACTCAGAGGGAAGAGACAATTGTTTCTACGAGGGAGAAATAACTGTCTGTGGTGCTTAAGCTGGAATACAAGGCCTCAAAGGCATGATTCTTTCTACCAGAAAGCAAGTGGGCTTTTTGAAAGTTGTTTTAAACATTCGAGAGTCAGATGTACCCTTTGATGCAAGCAGCCTCCTATTAGTCATCAAGGTACTGAGTAGTCAGTAGAGGGCTATCACAGCTAGAACAAATCCCAATCAAAGAGCAGGATGGCTGTGCTGAGAACAGAGATGAGCCCAGTGAAGAGCAGCTCCATGTAATCTTCTGAGTATGACTTTACACGAGATGACAGATGATATCTTAAGGACTGACACATCAAAGAACTTCTTATAAAAAGATTTAGAAACAGCATTCAGTTTATGGCATAACACTGTTGAAATATTAGGTATGAAGACAACAGAGGTTACTGCTACAGCCAAAAAGAAACTTTATAGCTACCTTCAAAATGTTTCATTAAACTTTCAGCAAAGTCATCAGAGGAGAGAAGACAAATATGGAGATATACCTGTTAATTGCTTCGAAGCCCCAAATTTGCACAGCAAAAAACAACTACATAATACTTTGTAATCAGGAGCTGCTCCATTTTGGTACCAGAAGTTACCTCTGGTTCCACAGCTGAGCACAAGACAAGTTTTACCGCAGCCCCCACAAAGGAGTTCAGTATTGGACGGAAGTCCAGCAAGCAGCTCTCAGTGCAGTAACCACTAACTCCCATGTGGAAACAGGACTAGGTCAGGGCTCTCTAGGCAGCACCTGGACTGCAGAATAGGGTAAACAGAAACCTTTTTTAAACCTCATAGAAGGAAAAAAACTTAATCTGTGCAGCCAGATACCCAAACAGAGCCAGGGTTTTAATTAACCTGCTGTCAGCAGGAAGTTAAACATACTGTCTTGCACTGAGACAGCAAAGACCTGCACTATCTTGTCTTAGGAAAAGCAGACAAAATGATGTCAGTGTCACTGGCCTAATGTCTCCTGAACTAATAGCAGGTTAGAATAGGTCTTGTCCCTATGCCATTCATTCATAATTGAGGGCCATGGTCTATCCCTAAGCATTCCCAGAGGTTTGCTCAGACTCACAACCACTCAAAGACAGCCAACACCTAAAAATAAATGGAGCATTGCCACAATTTTTACTAATGCTGAACTTATTGTGCATGAAGAGCTAGAAAGTCAGCCCATTTGAGGGAGAGAATTTAGGAAGTGCTGTGAAATTGCAAATGCACAGATCTAATTTTTCAAATCACTTGGCTTGCTGTGAAGCAAGGAAACAAGACAGAATTCAAGCACATTGAAAAAAAGCCATAAAAATAAAAATTAGCTATGTGTAGGAGATTAACTTAAAAAAATTAACAAGACCAGTAGGACAATTAATAGGTCCAGTGGTCCATATAATATTTTTCATTTGTAGTTCATATCTTTCCCAGTCAGTGAAAACTTCAATGGCAAATGGTGTGCCACAACTATTAAATCTTAGAGATTTCAAAAGAAATTTTTTTTGCCAAGGAATAATGGAAAGCCCAGGATTGCTTTCTGGCAGAAGAGGAAGCCCTCATCTGTACACACTTGGTCCAAAAGGTGTGTGGCTGCTTCACATTATATACAGTTGGTTCTTAATGCACTCTGTATTACCATGCAAGGAGAAAAACAGCCTGAAAGGTGCTTGGAACGAGATGTGCTTGATGGGTCTGTGAACCTGATGATCTAAATTTGAAACTGCAAAGTCTCAGCTCCCTGGAGAGGGGCTATACCTGTGCACCTCACCAGTTAAGATCCCTTAGGAAGCAGCTCTATTTGCTTCCAGATATATCCTACATCCCTGCACAGACCAGTGGGTCTTCCCTGCCTTTGGGCCTGCAGTCAGTAAATACTGCACATCTTTAAAAACAGATTTCCTCTGGCACAGTTGAGTGTCATTCTAAATTTCAAAACTACTGCTCTAAGCAGGCTATTCAACACAAGCTCTGTTTTTATTCCAGTAGATTAACTCTCCAACACACAAGGGACATTAAGACACAAAACTGAGTTAATTCTACTGTCAAAACAGCAGCAAGACATCAGTCACTTTTGTGAGGTTTCACGCCATATATTTCATAGTGTCCCCAGTAACATTTGAACACATTTATCATGGTCACATTTTACTGAGCTTTGCTAAAGGAAAACACTTTTAAGCAACCAGAGTGAACTAATCAAACTCTCCTCCCCGCTCTCCTGTGAGGTAATGAAGAATCACTTTATCCCATCATATTAAGGAAGGCCCTTTCTCCTGTTCATTGAGAGCCCGAAGAGTCCCCACAAAAGGACCAGAAAGAGTTTCATACTCTGAAAAAAATAAGAAAAAAGCAAACTAAAATTAGACAAATTTATTGATCTGTCAAAATTGGCTTGGCATAGTCTTAGCTCGTGCACTGCACATCTCTAAAATTAAAGGGACTCTTCTGATATGTTCCTCAAGGAAATAAACCCTTGAGAAGAGATGCAAGTTCTACTCATTACTCCTCAATTTCTACTGCAAGAATCCGAAAATAACAATGGGAAAGTGAGCAGATCCTGCTTTAGGTACAAAGAGGTCAACTATAACTAGTCATAATGAAAAGAACTATAATTGCACCATCTTGAGTGCTCAGCCTGGTTTTGCCTCCTGTTTTTAAAACCCTGGCCTGCAGGTTTCAGGGATCCAGGAAAAAAAGTCTCTGAAGAAAAACAAGCTTCTAGTCAGATGTGACTTCATTCTAAGGGTACCTGTATCCACTAGGAAAAAAAAAAAGAGTAAATTAAACCTTCTGTATTAAAAGAAGGTTCAAATCCACTCACCCAGACAAATCCAACCACTGCTCATTTAGGCCTACAACTACCAGTGGCAGTAGCAGAAAAAACATCCAGCAAGATTTGCAAAGTCATGATCCAGGGAAAGATCACAGCAGTTTTCACTGCTGAAAGCTGGTAGGGCACAGGAAGGAAGGGAGGCATGAGACATTCTTAGAAGTCTCAGAAACACTGTTCTTGTTTCTACTGTTTCTTGAGAGCGTCTAGAAGAGGTCACCAGAGTCTCACTATTCAACCCTGAACACTTTGCTTGTACATCCCTGACTGTGTGACTCTAATGCTTTCTGAAAAAACAGGGAGGGGGAAAAGCCCAATCCCTTTCCAATATCAATGCAATAGCAACACACAGAGTAGCATTTCAGCCAGAAAAGAAGCCCTTGAAGCCTCCATTAATCCAGAAGGGATACATAGGACTGAATTTTTGTCAAAGAAGCCAGGGCTGCTTTTGTCAGACAAATCACACAAAGATTAACAGCAGCTAAATTTGCTCTCAAAAGGATTTTAACTGAACATCATATACATTCAGTAAAAAGTTAAGGCAGAGTTAAAAGTTTACATAAATATCTCCTTCCCTGATTAAAAAGCTTCTGTTTCAGCAGAAAGCCATGTTTGCTCACGTAGTATGAGCTAAAAGAGCTCTGTTTGTGTGAACACATGCAGCAGAGACCTAGGCTAATGAGAGACCTGCAGAGCCCACTGCTGGCATTTGGAGTCTCAGCTGAGCAAACCTCCCAGCGCTCAGGTCCTGTCAAAACCTTCCATCAGAGCTGGGGGCTGTGCCAGGCTTTCAAACACCAGACAGACAAGTGATAAGTGTGACACAACCAGTTCCTGACACTCAAAGCCTCTTAAAAATCAGTTTCTGAAGCTGTCAAGTTTTCAAAGTATAATGTGCTGGTCCTTGTTGTTCAAGAAAAAATCAAAGATGAACAATTGATCCCTGTTTTACTTTCTCATGCTGAAGTCTTGAGAGTTTGTTGCTTTGTTTTGGTTTTTTCTTGTAGTTTTTTTAAACCCTAATATCTTCAAGATTGGGACTTTATGAAAGCCCTATGCTTTCCCACTGAGCACCTTAATTCTGTAAGCTTCAAGAGCAAATACTAAGAGTTGAAGTGATTAAGGTGAACTTATTTATGCTTCTTTATGCAGCTGCCAAGGAAACTTGTATCACACAAGACTTCATCCTGCTGTGTTACTACATACACCCACCTATTGACAACTTGCACTGGACTCAGATTTAGACACAGGCCCTGGCACAACAACAATATACCACCTAAAATTACATTTAGTGGCTGAAATACTAATAGGCTGCGAGGTTATTCATAGGCTAGAAGATTCTTTAACACCTCCTACAAACAAACACCAAAATCTTCATGAGGTGTAACATTATAAAAGAGTCAACTGAAAAAAACTCTTAAGCTTTTTTTTTTTTTTTGAATTAGAAAGTGTACCAAGAATTAGTGCTTTGATCCAGAATGACGAAAAAAAAAAAAAGGAAACACTTCCCAAATCTCAGCCTGTGTCTATGTCATTTGTGAAAATAGGAGAGACTGGACCAAAATGCCTTCTGCTAGCAAGTGGTGTGATAAAAGTAGAGAGACAAATAACAGCTGTAGCAGTTCAAAACTCATCTAGCTCAGCATCTTCGAGCTGACAGTTGCTATAACAAGATGCCAACAGGAAAGTGTAAGATTAGGGTAAGCATATGTTGTTGCTTTCCCAGTACAGTCTCCACTACTCCAGCTCTCTGTGACTCAGGAGTCCTCAGAAAAGCTTAGGACAAAGGAAAGTGGAAAGGAAACACCTGCCTGGAAAAGGAGGAGTCAAGCACAGCAGAGAGTACATTTAACACCCACCCCCTCCCTTCAAACAAATCAAATTTATTACTGGCTTTGCCTCCCATTTACTCAACGCACACTCGGAAAGTCAAGGCTGCAGCTGCTGCCGCAGTTCCCACGGCGTTCCCGCGTACTTACACCGCGTCCCGGGAGGCTCCGTGGGAGAGCAGCAGCTCCGCGATGGCCACGTGGCCGTTCCTGGCAGCGTCGTGGAGCGGGGAGTCGTTCTGGTAGCCGGTGGTGTTCACCAGTGCCCGGTGCCGCAGCAGCAGCTCCACCACGGCCCCGTGCCCGTGGTTACACGCCTCGTGCTGGGGGCACAGCCAGGAGAGCAAACGGGTGACACAGGGCTCAGAGCAAGGACTTCTGCCACACAGTTAATTCACCTTCAAACACTTGGGAGAGGGTCTGGGGAGACCACATGCCAGGAGAGCACATGACATTCTTGACAGGAACTAACCTGGGAACCCAGCGCTGACAAAAAGCACTGAGGGGAGCTGAACAAAGGCCAGCTGTGTGCAAATTAGACTGCAGGGAACAAAGCCTTCCAGATTAGAGACTGTCAGGAGTGTTCTTCAGGAGAGGAAGAAGTCATGGTTGAAAAGAACCTTTTGTTTGTTTTCTGTAGTTCGAGTGAGCAATATTTTCATTCCGCTACTTGACATGTTTCCAAAACACTGAGGACATTAAGAACCCATAAAATATAAACACTGTTCGCAATTGATCGTTTTCTAGCTATTGTGGTGGTATTTTCTGCACTTACAGAATTGCAGGCTGATCTATTTCGTGGCTTGCCCTACACCCCAGCAGGGAAGGGCGAGATATGGGCAGGTCAGTAGTTGTTAATGAATTCTTTTAATCTTGTTTATCGTCACTTCTTTACTTGGCATAGTTCTTTGCGTAAAGGGAACTGAAATATGGGTGAGGAAAGGAGGGATAAAATGAAATCTGATTAGAAGACAGATGTCAGAAGAAAAGGACTTCAACACTCACCAGTGGTGTCCAGCCAGCATTATCCTTGACATTGGGGTCTGCCCCATTTGTCAGCAGCTGTTCCACAGCTGCTAAATCACCCTACACAAGGGAAAAAAACAGGGAAAAAGTAATCAAGAAGTTACACAAAGGCAACAGAAATTCAAGAGATGTCAAACTCTAAATGCAGCTGCAATAGGAATGCAGTGATAGCAGCCTTCCACGGAGATACTGTCAGGGCAACAAAAGCTCAACTGGTTTGGAGATCACAGTTTAACGTTACTGTTCATTTAGAAGCACCAACACGTTTTATATATTCCTAGATAAAAACAGTGCATAGAACAGATTTAACTCCAAATAAAGGGAAAAGTTTGTGCTGTTTGCAATCTGCCCACTAGAGTCAACTGCAAGGATTAAAGACAGGAACATTTATTGAGCATTTCCTTATCCTCCAGACTGGATTTTTTTTCAAGCTAATCTAAATAACTGGCTGAAAGCATAGGTGAAATAAATTAATAAGCCTGGCAAGCTTCTAGGAATTGTTTTTCCACAAGTCAAAAGGAAAAGAGTTTTATTTAACACTGCAATTACTGCCCATGTTGAATCTCATCAATACTTTCTCTGACAGTTATTTTACCAAAACAGCTTAAATTTGCTTTTTGGAAGAAGCTGTATTCAGTTTTTACTATAAGCAAGGAGACGTATGTAGAAAAGGGTGGACTATGGAGAGAGGCCAAGCAGAGACAAGGCAAAGGAAGCAAAAGAGCAGAATTTGTGAATCAGAGGTCTTGACACTCTGAAAAGCAAAGTACAAGAGAGAAAGTTGGTAGTAAGATTGGAGCACATCGAGATGCAGCTATAAAAAAGTAAGGAGAAGGCTCCTGTGAAAGCTGAGGCACAGAAATCTCTTCAGTGCAGGCCATCTTAAAAGCAGGTGGAAAAAGTAACCCAAAGAGACAGTGATAGTGGAAAGTCAAGGAATTCCTAAGTGTTACTCACAGCATGCCTTAGAAAGAAAAGCTGAGAGACTATTAAATTAAGCTTTAAATACAATAAAAATAAACTTAATCAAATTTTTTGTTACCAGGAACACTTTGAAAAAACAGAATAGCCTTAATCTTTACTCTTTAGTTAGAGAACATACTAGGACAGGCTGCTCAGCAGAAATAAATCCAACGACTGTAAACTCAAAATTCACCAAAAAAATGCTGAGAATCTCTGGCTTTACAACCATCAAGCAAATTAACACATCAGAGATAAATTTCATGCATTCTATTCCCAACCTAGATGTCCCAGCAAAATGTTACCTTTCAAAGCCATTAAAGAACTCTAAGAGCAGCACATTCCTTATGGCTGCAAGGGAAGAAAGAGACATGCATCAAATTTGAGGAGCTACTCAGAGGCAGGCAAGACACTGCTCAGCATTAAGATCTTCTCCAACAGAGAGAAGCTACAATTATCTATAATGAGCGAGATCTGAGCTTATCATTTAAAGTTCAGTTTGCAAACATGTACAGCAAGGGTTTGACATTTCAGGAGTACTCCTTTAAAGCAGGAAGCACAGCTAATAATCTGTGTGGGCATTAGGCAGCACCGCAACTTCTCAGATCAGTTCTGAGCGTTGATTTGCGAGACAGCACTGCAGTTTTATCAAAGGAAGTGCTGTTGGGGTGGACACCAGTGCTGACAACATCCAAGAGGAAAGAAAAATGTGCCTTTTTTTTTTTTTTAACATTGGCCCGTTCAGTTTTTTTGGGGGTTGTTTTGGGGTGGGTTTTTTTTTGGTTTGGGGAGGGAAAGATGTGTTTTGTTGTTTGGGTTTTATTTTACATTGACCTCTTCTGTCAGAGTTGATGTAATCACTAACACTTAAAAGTCAATAAATGCTTTGCTAAACTCTCAACAACAAAGAGTAAGGACCCGGTAGGTGCAAGTCCCAGCCCCAAATACGTCTACCCCATATGTCTTTCCTCCACAAGAAAGCAGAAGAGACCAGAGCTATTAGCATGGAATTGCCGATTCCATGCATGAACCTGTTACTGGGACCAACTTAGTCCATTTAGTTCCTCGAGTTTACTTCATCCAGCAATGCCAGCAGGAAATCCTGAGTCCCCAGCAGGGAGCCACAAGCAGATGATGCGAGGAGGCACCCTGGGCTTGTGTCTGTGCAGTCTGTGGCACAGCAGAGTGGGAAGGTAAACGGAGACACTCCTTGTTCGGAAAGAGAGAACATGACAGACAGCAGGCAGAAAAATGCTAATGTTACCAATTCACTGGGAAGTGTTTATTTTGGAATCTCATTCTCAATGAAGGATTACATCCAGCTCCTGAAGAGGCAGAGAACTACTGCAGAATGTAGAATTGTCCCTTCCAGAAGAAACAAAGCAAAGGACGTTTTAAGCTCATAACAAATCTCATGTGTAGTGACAACACAATAAAGCCACGGGTTTGCTCTTCCTCCCTGATAAGAGTTTACCAGAGCTGGGAAAACCACACGAGCAGGAAAGGCACTGGGGCCATCTGTCGGCAGACCTGGAGCCGGCAGTAGCTTGCAGAGAAGGGTATTTGCACAGCTTTACCAACACTTCCTCCCAAGGAGAATTTTGTTTCCTGCAGCCACAGATGGCATAAGCCCAGAAAAACATCTTTCCTTGGCTCACACGAGGTTATTGGTTGTGGTTTTTTCCTTTCTCTCAAGTCAATTGTGTCCTGATTTTAACACAGACATATGGTTAAGAACTGCAAGTGTCCTTTCAGTCCTATTTTACAGGGGTTTTGTTTCCACTGTACCCTTTACAATTTCCATTAACCACAGATATTTTCCACCCAAAAGTCATGTTTAAATTATTAAGTTAATGAAAACATTCTATCAGTTCAAAAGATCCAAAGAATTAGGACAGTACATGAAGATGAAGCTAAAAACTTGTAGTACTTCTACCAAACAACTCCTCTCTTTACTTCCAAATGTAACCAAGAGACTTCAATCTTCAGGTCAAACAAATGAACAGAAAAAAACCCTCTTTCAAACCCAAAGACATTTGTTTGTTTTAAGTTGGGGGGGAACTAGATTATTTACCACTCATAAATAGTAAAAGAGGACAAATATGAATTACAGAGTGCTTATAGGAATTGCAAATGCTCCAACCAACTCTTTCCAGCAACCAGCAAATTTTTCCCCTCAAATTTCTCCAAATCAATCCTTTACCGAGCAGACCATTTATTAATAACAAACATACAAGTAGCTGTGCTTAATCTTTAAAGAGAATGCATACAAGAAGTTCAATCTGCCTCAGAAACAGAAGTAACAACCAAGCATTATTGTAAGAGAAATGGTAATTTGTTTCCAAGCTCTCAAATCAGCACTTGGGAAGATGGATTGCTTTGACTCATGGCCAGTTTTCACATTCTTAACTTCTGCATTTGAAACCACAATTCTATTTCATATTTGCCTTGGCCTCACTTCTCTGGGAGGGGAGATGTTCTGTGACCTAGCACTCAGCCATGGCACACACACCTATCTGGCACCAAAGGCCCTGCTCAGCTGAGTAGGTCAGACACCTGCAAACAACATTTAAAAGGTATTCTGATGCTGGCCATGACACAAAACCACAGAATCTTCTTTCACCCTCCGTTCTAATGTGTTGTTAGGTGGTAAAAAAATGGCCAGTCTTCGCGAACGAAGAGCCAGGGAAGGTCCTTACCCGCATATGCAGATAAGGCCTTCGAGCCTGCGCAGTGGATTTT
>JAWWES010000002.1:3507961-3607310 GCA_035583135.1 Lophotriccus pileatus
TCCTCAGGACGTAGGTTTGTTTTCAGAGTGACCTTCTCCGGGGAGGTCCCTGACCAGGAATCGAACCTGGGCCTCGGTGGTAACAGCGCTGCGTCCTTAACCACTAGACCACCAGGGGCTCCCTGTTAGGTGGTAACACAGCAACAAAAAGGCAGAGCAGTCTCACAGGCTGGGAAGGGATTATCTCCTGGTTATTAGTGTTAGGTGTAACGATGGAATGACCACCAAAAGTCCAGAACAGCAGGCCACCCACAGGTGAAGCCTTTCTGAGTGCCCTCCTAGTCAGCTGTCAGAACTGACGGGCCCCTGGAACAGGAGGTAACCAAAACCGGTCCCAGGACACCACCTCTCCCATCAAACTAAGCAGGTGCTCTGCACAGATGCAATTTCTTCTTTCCTCAGAGCAGGGACAACTCTCTGATTCCTGCTAACTTGAAGCATAACAAGGCTTCTCCCAGCTACCTCCCATCCTGCAAACAGTGCGGCTGTTGCTATCGGTCCTCGGCAACCCTCCTGCACTGCAGTCCACTATCCCTCTTCCCAGAATCCATAGTGGCACAATTCCACTGTGGACTGCCCCATCATCTCCCTTGGCAACGCAGCAGAAACACAGGCACAGCCAGGGCCTGAAATCATGATATACCAAGAAAGGGTGGGTTTTTCTCTCCCCACACTAACTCATCAAGCAGGGCTGTGCCGTGTTTTAATTGCTAGGTAAGGGCTGGTCCTGGGAACAATTTGTTGTCTTACTGTAAAAAAAATCCCTTGTGGAAGGGCTGTTGACTGGGCAATCTCCCACTAGTTTAGAACATTCCGAGTTGAAAAGGTCACATTTTGTATTTTAACTAATTGGAATTTTTACCTTTAATGACTATGAAGATAAACGTGACTGCTGTTTGCTGCAGGAAGAGTCACCTCTGTTTTCATTTATTAGTTCAGCTCAGCATTAAGTTCACCCACACCAGAACCTTTCTTGAGAACTATTTTGATTTCAGTAAGGTAATAACTAGTAGAAGTAAATGGGGACAATCCCTCAGAATCATTTGAAACAGCACAACATTTACTTTTCATGCATGATAATGTTGTTTATGATCTCTTTTAAATAAGAAAAAAGGGAGAATTCAATTAGCTTTAATTAAATTCTGGATATTAGACCCTAACAGCTAGTGAAAATAATACAGATTCATTTTTATAATTAATGAAGTCCCAGAGAATTAGACTTTATTTCACTTTGGGGGAGAGGGTGGCAGCTACAAGTCTGTTGCCCATTATACACATGGAAAAACATGACTGGCTGTGGAAAGAACAAGGAAAAAAACTGCCTATAAAACAAAGCTGGAAGAGAAATACTCCTTCCAGAAACAGAAAAAAAATATGACATTTTGGACATGGGAAATGGAAAATTGCATTCTATTTTGGAAAAGAAAACCAATAAACAAAAAACCCCCAACCCCAAACTAAATCCCACAATGAAAATATACATCCAGTATAAAGCCTGGTGTTTTCCAGACCAGTTTCTTTGAGGAAACACTTATCAGTCCCGGAGGAGAGTTATACAAGTTGGAAGAGTGATTTAGAAACATACAGGTGATGAAAGATACTTGCATGCAAAAAAAAAAACCAACCATGTTTTCTTGCACTGGCATTCATTCATGGCAATCGATCCCTGCTATTTCTTGATCACTGCTTCACAAAATAAGATGTTCCCAAACCCCATGGCCAATCCTTCTTTAGAAAGACCAGATCCCCACATCATGCTGGCTCCAGGAACTTCATCTACTCTGACATGGAGTAGTGACTGTGCCTACATTTCCCAGCTACCAGGGGATGCAGCAGCTTCTTTGGAATGCCATAATAATCCCTTGATTAAGCTACATAACAAGAACAAAAAACACCACAAAAGAAAGGAGGTCACCTGCATAACCTCCTTTACAGACGAGGAACTGAGACAGCAGAACAGAAGAGTTGCACTGGTAGTTTAGTAACTGGAAACAAAGATATGTGCAAGGAAACTGTGAACATAACCAAAAGATCACTGCCCTGGCCTTATTTTAGTTCCATTTAAAAGACAGCAGTAACTTTGGGATCACCCTGAAGCCCCACCTACCTAAACAAGCCTTTGCTAATGAGCACCTCAATGAATATGGAACTGATGGACAAAAAACCACGGCAGAACTAATGAGGAACAGAAGGCACTTCCCATTTTAGCACAATAATTATAAACGTTAGAAGGCAACACTGAAAGGAATTCACACTGAGGACTAAGAGAAGCTCACCCCAGTGCCCACAGTCCAGCTGGAGACGAGCTTTCCAGCCCCCTGAGACAGCCCTGTCCTTTCTCAGAGGGCTGTGCCAGTGCCAACAAGCGGTGCCAGCGACACCACTGAACCTGGATAATCAAAACATGTTTATCCTGTTTGTCTACAGCGTGAACTGTTTCATTTCTACTCATTTATCCTCAAAATGCTTTGCAGTGAAACAACACCTTGTTGCCAATATCCCCAACATGCCAATGCTCCAAGTCTCACAATGAGCTGCAGAGGGGCTGTTTTCTTAGAGGAAATACTTGTGTTCCAAAGAAGTGTCAGACACATTGCTGGAAACCACACCTGTGTGAAAACTTGTCAAGGTACATCAGTTTTTTTTAGAGCCAGCCAGTCATGACAGTATTCATTACAAATTTCCAGTAAATCATGGAAGGGTAATTTGTAAACAGTGTTTTAATAAAGAGGAATATACAGGACTTATGAGGAGAGGTAACAAGAGATCTATCCTTGGAAGCTCTTGAGTCCTGCGAGGACAACATTTCATTTTCTCCTCCCTAACTCCATATTAATGGCATCAAGTAGGAGATTTGAACTCAAACTCAGCTGCCACTTCTGTTTAAAAAGGTCTCGTGCAGCAGGAGTGGCTTATTAGAATGCCTTTGAAAGAGGGCACAGTTATTGCTCAAGAACAGCCTGTCTTACCACACAGAAGTGCTGTATAAATGTCAGGATGCTTACAGAGGAATCAATTCTTCCAGCAGAGGCAGTTTATTATCCACACAGTATTTGTGCATTACGATTTAGCACAAAGTACATTTAAATTGCCAGACTACAAACTCCTTGAAACAACCTCTCAAAAGGGAGCTGCCAAGAGTGCATCTGCTGAGTGGGGCAAGTTTTACCCTCCCTGCAGCTTCTACAAAGCAGTGGGCAAGGACAGCCCTTGCAAAGAGCAAAGCCATGGAGTTCTGCCACAGCAGGAACTGGCTAAGATAATAACAGCAAAATGAGTGACAGCTGTCATTCCAAGAATAACACTGATCCTACATAAAACTGAAGCCTACTGAGAACATCCCAACTCTGTCCCCTCCCTTCAGAGCACAGGGTTCAGCATGGGAATCACAGGGTGCAGCACCTCATTCCTCTTGAGCCAACACCAGCACCAGGTGGCAGACCTCAGAGATTATGGAATTGACTCCATTTAAGGTTTCATAGAGGCATCTTTATGTGGGTAATTCAGACCTTGTCCTGCTCAAGTTAAACTGAGCAAGATCACTCAGTGAGGTCTGAAACACTTACTAAGCTCCTTACGACAAATCAGAGACAGCTTTCTGGCACACAAGGCCAAAACATCTAAATGCTTATCACTTCCTAGAACTCACAAGTCTAATTGACACTGTAGTGCGCTGAGTTTCCAAGTATAACCATCTTTGATCATTCCAATAGTCATTTCTTTATAAAATCACAGAATCAAGTTGGAAACTTCCCAATAAACCTAGAAGATAAAGATCACAAAATGAGATTTCCCTCCCCACCGACACAGGATGTTCTGAAGTAACTGATTTACAGAATATTTTTAAAACAACGCTGTCTTTTTAAACATCTGTTAAAAGTTAAGACGATGGGCCTACCTTGATGACAGCAACATGGAGCAAAGTCTCTCCTTTGTAATTTCTTCTGGAAATTGTGTTGCCACCAGGGGATTTCAACACAGGACTGAATGGTACTGATACTTGACTGCAAGTCTTAGGAGTAGATGGGGTAGAGGGAGATTTTGAAAGCGAAGGACTATCTGTTGCTTGAAGGACTGCAGAGCTCCTTGTCTTCCTTACAGTGCCAGTGAGTTTTGATGCAGAGGAAGAAATCTGAACCAGTGTCTGGTGTTCAGTCGCTGGGGAGATGGGGGAGCCCTGAGGTAACTCCTCCAGGCAATCTGCCTGCCTGCCTGCCTTCCCAGTAATGATCCTCTCAGATCTCCTCAGTCTTTTAGGCTGAGGAGTGACCTGAAGCCCAGGTTGCTCCCTCCCACGTTTTAACGGCGTAGTTTCATTTTCTATTGGCAGGGACGTCTCTGGAGCACAATTGTTTCCTTTACTCTCTTGTGCAGGGCACACAACCTCACTGTTATCTTTCTTCTCTGGGGATTTGACCTGTGGTGTCATTTCCACATTTCCTGTATTTTTGCTGGAGTCATCCTCCTTCACAGCCTCCTGCTGAGGTCTCTCTTCGGGGCTCTCCAGTTCCGGTGTGCACAGGATCACTGGCTGACTGCAGATGGTCACACACTTTTCCTTGGGAGTCTTCTCCTCAACTCCCTTCTGCCCAGGCTTCTCTAAGCTCCACACTTTGTTAATGTCTGCCAGATGTTTCTTCTTCATCCTCTTAACCTGCCTCTGGGTTGGTTTTTTTGTCGGCTCAGGGGGCTTTTCGTGAGGAGGGGAAGGAAAGAAATCATAAACTGAAGATGTGTCCTCACCAGGGTCGCTGCTTTTAGTCTCAGGCCGACTCTTGTTCAGGACACATCGAATCTTCCTACTTCTTGGGCTGAACCACATTTTTATCTGTTCCTTCTTGTTGTTTTTTCTCAAGTCTGAGTCAGTCGGTGTGGATGCATCTTCTGCTGAATCTAAGTGCATCAGGGAAAAGGAGAAACAATTATAGAGTTACAGAGCTCTTCAGAACATCACAGAGCAAACAAAGACCATAACAACAACTGCAATAACTGCTGAAGTGTTATTAAACATGATCTAATAGTGTCTTCACTTCTGAGAAGACACAGGTAATGCTTTAAAACCCCTGGCAAGGTCACCTGCCACTCTGGAGTTCAGGGATCCTAGTGCAGCTCAAGTGATCCACTGGGCAAGTGAGCATCCTGGTAGAGAAATTCCTTCAGCACGTGCACAGAGGATTCCTGATCAGCTCAGGAAAGGACAGACACTGGTTCTCTGCCTGATTTTTCCTTGGAAACAGGTTTAACAAAATAGGATGTGCGTACACAAAAGAGCACAGAGACAATTTTCTAAAAAGATAATACAATTCATCTGAAGATGAAAAAGAAGAATAGCTCTAAGCAAGCAAAAATAATATCCTTAGAAGAGTGTTGAACATTCCTGAGAAATGTTGACTGATTCCACAGATACAGCAGATGAATCAGAGGAATACATAGAAAATCTGTAAGTAATTGTGTCCTGTCATTTGATCCTTTACCCCTTGGTAGTAAATAATTTCAAGGAAGCTAAACATTTTGATGACCTCAAACATTTCTTTAAAAATATGCAGTGGAGCAATTTTATAAATCACACTGTACAGCACATTACAAATCAATAACCAAGATGACAGAGGAATATCCTGTACTCCCAGCAAATAACAGTTGAGGACAAGGACTATAAATACTGTCCTCAATGGCTTAAGAATAAATTAAGGAGCATAAAGTGACCTCCAAGTTAGACACTAATTTAATTAGACAACAACCTTTTGTGGTGCAAAAAAGCTAGAACATATGTATTACCAATTCCTTTATGAAAACCCAAGTTATTTTAGACTACTTGGACAAGTCCTTCAAAGTAAATCACAAGTCATTCTTCCTGTTGCCTCAAACCTCAGGGACTACAATGCAAAAAAATCTTGGTGATTTATAGCCAATCCATCACAAAACCAACATGGATTTTGCCTAGTGAGGAAAGTTATTTTTATTTTTTTTGAAACAGAACTAAGACCAAGATTATCGGGGGAGGATTAAATGTTCTTGAAATAAACTATACAAAGCCTCAATTATTAAAAGTGACAGACACTCACTGCAACCATCTATCACTTTCACTCGGTGCATTAACTTCCAATGGGTAACTTATTTTGTCCACACCTTCTCTTATTTTTGGTGTTAGTAACTACAGCCCATTTTCCACAGTAAGCTGTGACAAAATCACAGACAGCAAACAAACTAGTCCCAATCCCTCAGTCCCAAAAATGTATGTTTGAAATGTCACTTAAAAGAGAATTGCATTGCTAGTAATTGAACATTAAAGCAGGCATTTGCCGTTTTCTTTTAAAGTAATATTTCAAAGTTAAATGTTTCCTCAGTCTTGATTTCAATTACCCCACTTACCCCTAGAATTAAAATATGTTACATATCAAATTTAGCCAGAGGAACATGCAAAGTCATCAGACCAAAAGTCTTTAAGAGTGCAGCTTGAGGCTAGCTAATCAACCATTTAGGTATCTAAAGACAATCATCAAGCACAGAACTGCAGCTATTTGGTTTTCCTGTAGGGCTGGAGTTGGTGCAAACAGGAAGAAAGGGACTGGAATTGAGACTGAGATCTCAGAACTAGCTATCCTTGAGATCGTATCCAATCTTGTTCTGACAATAACATCTAAAAAAAGGAAGAGCTTGATTGCAAACAGATGCAAAATATAAAACACAAGTTACTATTTACTTGTCGTGCCTTCACTGTTTACACAACTAGCAGATTTCCTTGTAAAATATTTACCTTGCTAGAACCATCAGTCATCCCCAAGTAAAGAGAAAGAATAAAATCAGCTCGCAGAAGTAATTTGTGCAACAATTTTGTGATGGCCAGAATTCTTTCTGATCTGTATAGCACACAGCAAGACTTTAAAGTCCAAGTGACAAATTCAATCAAAGGCACTGCCCTTCAGAAATAGGATCTAAAGCAGCGTAACATGGTGAAGAATTTACACTGGAAGCTCTGGACATACCACCTGTGGCAGCAAAAAAGCCTGTGAATAGTCCAGCACCAGGGTTCCCAAACCAGTCTGATCATTACTGGCTGCTCAGCAGGGCCTTATTAGTCAGGTTATTAAAAACCTGCTGAAAATATAACAGTACACCGGACAAATAATTTCCCAGAATTATTTTTCCTCACATGCAACTACTTCAGGTGTAAAAGAGCACACTGGATGTTTTAGAACAGGGAGGCACCCGAGGAACACGGTTAGAAGAGCTGTCAGAGAGGTCCAGCCCATCAGGACCAGACCTGCACACCCAGGGCACCCCCACAGCTCCATCCTCTGGAATACTCTGCAGCTGAGTAGCAGCATCTGCAAAAAATGGTAATTCTTAGACTCTGCTACCCTTTCCTCCGCTTCCAAAGAGGACAACGGAGGGAGCAGAAGTAATTTGGTCAAATGGCCAATCTACCCTCCCTGAAAATTAAATCTTTGGATTGGCCCAGAGCTGGGAGAGGGAGAGGGAGAGAAGAGGCACCGTGCTAAGAAGATGAAAGGAAGTTCTTATGGTTTAATATGTAAATGTTAATTTATATAAAGAGGGTATTATCTAGTAGCTAAGTGCATTCAGTTAAACTACCTTCAGAGAAAATTGCTCATAGAAAAATCGATCCCAGTGAATTCTTGGCTGTCTCCAAGCTGGAAGCCAGAGCTTGCATCTCAAATGGAATGAAAAAAATTACTATATATGATTTAGATTTAATTATCTTTTTAATATGTAAGTGTCCTCCCAACATTTTTTAGAGATGCACTGAGACAAGGTAAATCAGGAGAGCATGCCTTATGAATCCTAGATTTTAAGCATCTGCAATACTGTGAAGAGCAGCCACAATAACAGTATTAGAATCAGCCTATAATAAATGCAGTGAATTTACTCTCCATTACCTATTAAACGTAACATTCATACACACAACACATTAACTGAATTCTTTCTAAATTAGACTTATTTGCACATAATAAGCACAAGTTTCTTAATGCTGACATTTAATAGAGTTGAATTTCTTGAGTGTTAAAAGGGTTGAGAGTAGACAAAAATATGAGGAGATAGGCAGTGCCTTGCAGCTAGAGCTCCATCTCCAAGTTCTGCTGCACTGCAATAACAGGCTAGAGCAGGGGGAAAAAAAGGAGCAATTAGAAAATGTGGTTTAGCTATCATTAATCTGCATCAAAGGAATATAATGATGCACATTGTGTGCCTTTCAAATTATTCTCTATTACGGGTTTCAGAACAGAAGTTGAGAAATCTCTTTGACAAACTAGTCCCTTATTAAAAATCAAAGGGAAGAGCTTTGGTACCATCTGTGCAACATTAGTGCCTTCACTGAAGAATGATTACTTTGCAAGCTAAGTATTCAACACAGGGTGGGGAAAGGGAGAAATTCCAACTATTCAAAACCTCATCTTTAGCTATTATGAAAAATGTCACAGCACACATGAAATGCAATGTAATCTGTTACAACAGAAGTTCAGCAACTTTCCCTCCACATCAGCAAACGTGAAACTAAGTCATGATATTATAGAGGCTGATCAAAAGTTGATCTCTCCCACTGTCCACCATCACCAGCACAAACTCAGGAAGCTTTGAGCAGCACCTGCAAGGTCTAGCTCTGTCTGAGAACAGGGGAGGAAGGCTTAGTTTGACTGTGTTAGAGTGAAGCACATTATGTTACATAGAGTAAGGTAAAACCATCTACAAACGATTCTTCTGAAAATCGACAACAACCTCTTCATTTTAGAGAACATCACACATAAAAAATCTGCTGACATATTTAAGAATTCACTTTCAAATTCATCACTGTAAATCAGCCTTCTTCCTCTCTGGTGTGCTATATACACTGTGCCCATGATTCAACAAGTTGTTTTTAATTACCCACCCACGAAGCCCATCATCCCCCCAGAGCCAGTTCTCACAATGCCCTGGATGCTGCGAGAGCCAAAGATTTTGAGGTGCAGATACCCACCTGTGAAGTCTGCCAGCCACCCAGCTTCCCACTGCCCTTGTAAAGGTACAACATAGGGAAGTGAGAAGGTCAGACAGCTCTCCTTACCTTGCCATAGACTAAGAATACAACATCTCTAACAAGCTAATTAATTTTGAGACTCAGCATTTGCTACCTATAGTTTGAATTTTCTACCTCTAATTTGCATTTTCTATCCAGTTTCAGGTTTGTCACTTGTCAATCATCCTTCAGTTGTCCCAGCAGTGTCATTTGTTGTGTTTCCCTTTAATTTAGAAGGGAAATATTAGCTGTTTTGTGCAGCCTTTTCTGAATTACTTGCTGCTGCTTCTTACAGTGCACATGCTGTTTGGCAAAAGCTATTCTTATCCCAATGGAATACAAAGTGAGATCCCTCTCATATCTACTGTGGAACCTCAGGGTATGGGGATTTTTGTACTTGAAACATTCAATATGTAAGCTTAACCCTATCCTTTTCAGTCACAGCAGTTCTGGGGTTTTTTAAAGAAAAACACACAACTTGCTGCATTCACCAGCTCTGTCATAGACTTAAAAAAAGGGTAGCAGGATGCACTTGCATTAGAAATTTCAGTGTCAACAAGGATCTCAAAGAGAACCCTTGATGTGAGCCACAACTGTCTCAAAACAAGGCATATAAGGCAAATAAGCAAAAGAGACATAAAAGAAATATATGGGGAATATTCTTTGTTTCAACCGCTTCTCTTCCTTTCCTCCACTGAAAGATTGATTTTTCGGTCTATTTCCTTTACTGGAACATAAAATACAATTTCTGACCTTCTAACATAAAAAAAAAGAGAAGAAAATATTGTTGACAGAAGTACAGTGCTGCAAGGGCACGAAAGCGAGTCCCTAACAAGGGAGGAGGCCCCGCTTCTCCAAACTCAAACATATTTCACTTTGGATACATTAAGTTCAAGGCACGCATCAATGGGAGGTGATGGATTTGCCCAAGATGAGGGACAACACATCCCAAAGGATTTGCTCTCAAAATCTCTGAAGCTACAACAACATCCTGTGATTTTCAACAATATGGGGTTTCTTTACAGCACAGGATTGGTTATTCTTAGAGTTGTGCTCATTTACTGATGTACCCAAACCATTCCTGACAGTGAACTATCACCAACTCAGGAGGTTTTTTTCTCTTAACCGTGGTATGAAACATCCAAAAGGCCACTGTATTAATCCTTAGCACACTGCAGAGGTTACAAGTGGTGGAAAGTCCTCTCCCACATCAGTTCCTAACTTCAGTTCCAAACAGAATGCTCTTGTAAGCTTCCATTTCATGTCTGCTTCTAAGTCAGAACAAGGGATGATAAAAAGAACCTAATTTCATTCTGCAGTTTAGCCACACCATGCAGACTTTATTTTTTAAGAACTATGGGATTAAATGTATTATTCAATTCCTAGTACAGTTAAACATCATATCACTTCTAAGAGTTAATCCATGTGTAAGAGTCCTCCAAAACATCTAAACAGTATCAATACTACCATGTTGTATTTTAAATGCTTTATTTACAGCATCACAAATAGCTCCTCTCAAAGATTCTCTTCCAAGTGTGTTTTTAAAAGCCTTCACCACTTAAAATATTTCCCTGAAATCCTGTTTAAGCCATCATCAATGTTTTCTATGCTCCAGAAGATTTAATCACCATAGGATTTTATATCTATATAAAATGAATTCCTTTACAGTTGGACATAGGCGTCCAGCCTCCTCACTTAAATGCATTCTGATGTCAATAAAGAGCTACTCCATAAATGAATGAAGGTGATGACGGGATTAGACATTAAAAAAAAAAATCTTTAATTCAGACAAATATATTAGGGAGCAACAAAGAATGAAGAATTAACTTTTCTATATCTGACAGCTAAATGAATGTTTTCTAAAATTTGCTATTACATAAATGCTCCTCTCTGAGCTTGCAAAAGAGACATACATTCACCTACGCTTCTTTCACTTCATTTTTAACTTCTTTCACAAACAGCCTAAAATTTGATAGAGATGAATTCCCAGAGTACGTTCTCTGCAATCTTCCAGCACAGTCAGCAGTGACAAAAGTCCATGGCAGCAGATTGTTCGGGACCAGAAAATGAATGAGTTAAGACTTGCTTCCTTCCCCTTTTAGGCAAGGAACGTGCATAATTTTTGCCACGTGCAAAAACCCTAAACTGAAAATTACTGGGACAGCACACACGCCTCAGTGCACAGAAACACAGAGGCAAGAGAATATACGCATTGATTCTTTAACAGGGCCCCCCCTCGGACAATGCAGAACATCACACACTGGGGCTCACCTAACAGCACAGGATATGACAACTGGGGCCCCTGGTTTGTGTCACTGGACTTGGCAACCTCTCCCACTTCCATCTAATTTTGGAAGACAGGTTCTAATGAATTATGGACTAACCCGCTCATGCGGGTTTCTTAGTAAAATAGATTCAAAGGACAAGCAATCCATACAGACAGTTCTCTTCAAATCAAATTTTCCAAACATGACTTGGAACAGCCCTTCGGAATGCTAAGCAGGGCTGCACTGCTCGTTCCCCACAGAGCCTGGGAAACAGGAGGGAGCGGCCGTGCCGGGTGACTTACCAGGGGTGTCCGTGCCCAGAAGCTCCCGCAGTTTGCTGCACAGCTGGATCATGGAGTCCAGCTGCCGGTTGATCTGGGCATCCTGCAGCCAGGCTGGCACGCGGCACACGGGGCACTCCGTGCCGACACAGTCACCCACGCAGCATCTGAAAGGCAAAAGAAAAGTCCATTTTCCAGCACGAGTTATGAACGGTACTCGCTGCCACTCGCCCCACAGCCAAGCACTTGGCGAGCAGCTCTTATTTCAGCCCTGACAGACCACTGATGTAAACCCCACCGGGCAGTCACAAATGCAGGACAGCACGTATTTATCTTGGCAACTGACAAGGTGAACATAATCAAGCAAGCCAAGTCCAGAGCCTTGTCAGGACACTGTCATGGAAAATGTGGTGTCTTTGACTTCCCCAATCAGAAGCTGACCCAAATTTTCAAGGGATGCTAAAGCTCCACTGCTGTCTGCCTCCAGGTAACAATCAGGCTCAAACAGTTGAAACCACACATCCTTTTACACCTGCTATTCTGCAGCCTTCCATTTTTAAACAAGTGTCAGAAAGCCAACCCACAGCAAACTATCATCTCTGCTTTTTCCCACTTAAAATTTTCTTGACCTTGTGAAGTTTCACCTGTCTGAACACTTTTCTGTGTGAAGTCCCACAAGGATCTGCAGGTGTTCAGAGTACTCTATCACTGCTCTCTCTTTCAGAGCATTTATGTCAGATGACGAGGGTGGGGTGGGTGGGGGAACATGTACTTGGTAAAGGTCATTTAAGACCTGTGGCTCCTTAGCAATACTACTCTGCCCATATCAGCCTGAAATTTTTTATTCTTTTGATTGGTCCAGTGAGAAGCCCCTATGCTTTCCCATCTGAACCACAACATTCAAGGGCCATTGTTACTTCTCATCTAGAATCTACCCTATTAAATGCAAGTTATAGTTTCATATACCCAAGACTGAATTAATTTCCAAAGACTCCCTTACCTCACCCCTATGTAGCACACACAATTCTAGCCAAAGGCACACAAGTAAACGTGAGCAGATCATGTGCAAGTAATATCAAGGCAGTGATATGAAGATCAGAGTCCATGCGTCTCAACTCCAATACACCCCAAAACTAGTAGCATATCAGTTAACCAAAATATACCAAAATTATAGCTACTGCCACTACCTTTAAGGAGAAAGGTATTTTCAGATCTGTTCTCTGCACCAGCATCTCTCCCTCAAACACTACACATGAATCCTGCGTTCAGCTAACCCCAAGGGAGGAAATTTGGTATGGAAAAATCGCTGCCAGGTGTGTTTTGTGCTCTGAGCAGGCAAAGGACCTTGTGGCTGAGACACTGCTGTGATCAGAAAACTGAAATACAGTTCCTGGCTCTGACATATTCCAGGTGACACTGACAAACCACTTGGCGCTAAGGGAAGGACCAACCAGGTCTCACCCTCTAGGGAAGTCGGCCTCAGTTTTCCCACACCTGTAAAAGGTACTGCAAAGGAAATGCAGGATGACTTTTATACTACAACACTGCTTAATTAATTCTAGATTTTGGGGCTTTATAGTTGGTGGGTAATGACTGAGGCTAACCTGGTAGAGTTACTCAGACATAACTACAGAAACTGATCTTAATAAATATCCCCGTCCATAATAAAACCAGGCTGAGGGAGAAACAGTTCTATTATATGTGACCTGATTACTGCAGTTGATTAGTTTCACATATTTCACCTCATCTATCAGCAGCCAGCTCTGGCCACTCACCCCACTCCTTCCCAGGTGTATCAATAAATGTTTGTCTTCGGCACTGGATCAGAATCAGTTCATGTCAGAATATTGCAGAGTGGAGCCACGCCCTACATAATTTGCTTCTAAACAAATTAACCTAAATTTCCCTAGGTTTATTTAAAAAAATAGCAGCTATCCAAGACTCAGTCATCAAAGGACATATGAAATTGCTGCTAAAAGGTCAGGCATACATCTGGAGCAAGAAATAGCTGCTAATGAGTGCTTAAGACTCCTCTTAGCTATTCTTTCCAGCCTCACCAATACAAACTGCATTGTCTTCTGATGTCCCGAACAGAAACCACAAGGCCTTAGACAACCAACAACTAAACAATTACATTTATTAAGCCACATAATCATGTTTATAAATAACTCATACAAGCTTCTGGGGGTTATTTTGCCAAGTAATCTGTAGATAGGTCAAACAAATAAGAAAAAATTCCTCCAGACAGCAGAATCATGGAATGGCTTGGGTTGGAAGGGACCTTTAAGACCAGTTGGTTCCACAGCCCTGCCGTGGCCTTGAACACTTCCAGGGATGGGGCAGCCACAGCTCCTCTGGGCAACCTGTGCCAGGGCCTCACCACCCTCACAGGGAAGAATTTCTTCCTAATATCTAATCTAAACCTACTTTTTGCCAATTTGCAGCCATTACCCCTTGTGCTGTCACTACATGCCCTTGTCAAAAGTCCTTCTTCAAGAATCTTCTACAGCAATTAATGGCCACAGCTGGGAAAGAGCACACATGTCTGGAGAGAAATAAATCATTGTGCATCTTTTAATACATTCATATTGGGGGAGGAGACACTGAGGGCATCTGTCCCATAATCAGTTACTCCTTAAAAAGCGAGAAAATATTTTGCTTGCACTTCACCCTTCAGCACTGTAAGCTCCAATGAGAAAGGTGCAGCTGAAGACAGGGAGTGGATACACATCCATGAGGGCGGAAGGGCTTTCCTCTGCTTTTACTGACATAGTGATTACAGTATCAAGAGGCAAAGCTAATATCTAGACTGGCTTACAGGTTTTTATCAGGCTTTTCACGCCTCTGTTGTGCAGAAAAACTGTTCAAGATATACCACTGACCTTTTAACTCCCCGTGTCTGCATTTGCATGCCGTGAAGAGCAGTGACATACAGGGCAGCTAAAAGGTTCCACCACCAAATGAGATTCTGGGGCACAAACATTTCAGACTCTGCCTGTACTGACAAACGCAGTGAGTTGTCCCGAAACAGGCCAAGTGACCACCACCTCCTCAGAAGCCCCTTGTACCAGAATGTTCCTAACATAACTCCGTGTTTTTTTTAAGCACTCGGATTATTTAACAAACTGTAAGCAGAGGTAATCCTGCTATCCTAACGTGTTTGTACGGGCAGGAATACAGGAAGCGCTCCAGCGGCGGATCTGAAGGAGCGATGTCGTCAGCACAGCAGGAGGCCAGGGCAAGGACAAGCAGCACTCAATCCCCTCCGGCAGAGCAAAACCCCCCTGGTAACAGGGAGCATCTTTCCAGGCTGCTCTTTTTTGTTTCTTATGAGGGGAGGAAGAGGAAGGAGTTAAGAGATTATGAGAACTGGAAGTTGTTTTGCAGTTCTAATCCCACTACAGGTGGACAACCCCCTCCGTCAGACTGAGGGCTCCCTTCACACCAGGCCATCATCCTGACGCCTAAACCAACACTCTGGCACGGGACCCACAGGGGGACGGCAGCTCTCGCCCTCCTCTCCCCCTCAGCTCCCCGAAAGGGCCAGGAAGCCCCGCGGGTGCCATCTCCCCGCCCCGTGCCCCCAGCCCGGCGGGGCGGGCCTCGGTACTTACAGGCAGAAGACGTGCTCGCACTGCCCCAGGGACACGGGCTGCCGCAGGACGCCGGCGCTGTGGGCACAGGAGGGAGAAACACGGCACTTTTAACACGCGCGGCCTCACGGCAAGAGCCGCGGGGGAAGGGGGAGAAGGGAAAGGGGGTCACCCATTACCAGCGGGAGCAGCTCAGCGCCCTCTCCAGCCGCCCCAGCGCGGCGCGGGTGCGGGACCAGGGCTGCCCGGACGACGCCATGGGGGGGTCGGCGGTGCGGAGGTGGCCGCCCGGGGCCGGCTGGTTGCCCGAGCGGCCGCGCAGCGCCTCCCTCATCGCTGCCCTGCTCTCATCCCTTCCCGCCGCCGCTCCGAACTCCCCGCCCGCCCTCACCGCGCAGGCGCGAGAGCCGCGCTCGCGCTCACCGGCCCCGGCGCTTCCCGCGCTCCGCGAGAGGGGCGGGGCCGCCCCTGAGGGGAGCGCAAGGGCGGGGCGGGGGAAAGCCAGGGCACGGTTAGGGAGTCCCGGTCACTGAGCCTGGGAAAGACCTCTGAGGTCACCTGAGTGCAACCTGTGACCCAACACCACCACGGCAACTAGGCAATGGCACTGAGTGCCACGTCCAGCCTGTCCTTAAATACCTCCAGGGATGGCGACTCCACCACCTGGGATGCCTGGGCATCTCATTCCAAAATCTAATCTCCTTTTCTGTGAAGAAATTCTTCCTGATGTCCAGCCTGAACCTCCGCGGCCTGAACAGCTCGAGTCCGTTTCCCCTTGTCCTGTCCTTTGTTCCCTGGGAGCAGAACCCGAACCCCCTGGCTCCCCCCTCCTGCCAGGGCATTGCAGAGAGTAAGAAGGTCCCCCCTGGAGCCTCCTTTTCTCCAGGTTGAGCCCAGCTCCACTGCTATTCTCTGGACACGCTCCAGCCCCTAAGTGTCCTTCCTGAAGTGAGGGCCCAGAACTGGACACAGCACTCGAGGTATGGCCTCGGCAGTGCCCAGCACAGGGGGACAACCACTTGCCCCTGGTCACTGCACCTGGCCACATTACAAGCCTGGTGCCATTGGCTTTCTTGACCACCTGGGCATTCACTGGCTTATATTTGGCTGCTGTTGACCAGCATCCCCAGATGCTTTGCCTCAGTGCCCATTTCCAGCCCCACTTCCCCCAACCTGAAGCGCTGCAGGGTGTTGTTGTGGCCAAAGTGTTGGACCTGGCACTGAACCTTGTTTAACCTCATGCCGTTGGTCTCAGCCCATCTAGATGCCACCTAGATACCACAATAGCACCCAAATCGATCAAATACCCTACATCTTTCCAGTGTTTGTGTATCTATAAGACATCTAACACACTGTAAATATGCCCTACCCAAAGGAGGCCTTAGATGGATGGGTTGGTGGACATGTCATGGTGGGGCTGAAGGCACCCACCCCTCAAGCCTGGCACCCAGACCAGGCAGGGCGCCTTTCTCTGTGCCGATGCCTTTTGGCTCTGAATTTAAAAATTTCATTTTCTTCCCTCTCTTCTGCCCATTCTCCAGCTTCCATCTAACAGAAATACCTCACCAGTCACTGCTATTTCAGGTTGCCAGAGCGGTTTTTCCCTCAGCCTGTGTGTCCTGCATCACCTCAGGGTTCAGCACAATCTCCCACTTTTTACAAGTTTCTGTTTTTTAGGTGGTACCTCCACACACGCAGCCCCTGCCATCCCTCTACAGCGTAATTACTGGAGCACATAAAGCAGTTATAGTAGGAATTTATCACTTTCAGGTAGAAATACTCCTGGCCAAGGAAAAGATAGAGCAGGGGTGCCAGGAGCGATTTATAACAGGCTTACTGACATTTCACGTGGAGAAGCTCCGTCAGTGAATAAGCATCAAGCCATAAATCTCAGAGAAAACATGATTAAAGCAAGCGAGTTATTCTTTGAGGGAACTTCATCATAAAAGTATGTGGTGGTGTGGAGCCACAAAATTTGGTTGGTGAATAGTCATAGAAAACAGCCATCAGAGCAGCATCCCAGCTTTACCTTATCTTCAGAGAAGGACTTCTACTTAAAGGAGTGTTAAATCAGGGCTGAAAGTATTTAATAAGCTATTAATGTCTTCCAAGAAGGTTGTCCAGTTTTCAGGTGTCTCACTCCTCTGCTTTTGTTTTGTAGTTTGTTGCCTTTGTTCCCTCTGTGGCTCCTGAACACTAGGAATGGTTTGAATTGGGATATTTATTAATGTTTTTGCTTTATTTAGAGAAGGTTAAATGGTTGTTTCTAATATTAGCCAGAGGTGCAAGGAGGTGAGCACCATGCAGGATGCAGAATTGTGAAATCTCTCAGCTCCATTGATCTGAGAACATTTGTCATCTGGGGCAAGCTGGCACGTCACAGGGCAAAGCTGATTTGAATGATGGTGTGTTCAGCCTTCATTATCAATGTCATCATATCTCCTAACCTGCTTGGCCCCAGAAACACTGCCTCGGCTTTCTCTGCATCCATGATAACTCCCAATCCTTATCCATGAGAAGGGAAACTGTGAAGGGTCCAAAACCGTGGAGGGTCCTGTCCCTTGCAGTGATGCTGTCCTTGCAGAATCCAAGCCAGAGAGGGATGGATGCAGGTGTCCCCATCCTCACACGTCTGGTTTCCCTGGCACAGAGAGGAGGGCTGTTTGTTATCATCAACAGCGCGGGAGCTGCATCAGTGCGCTTGGATCCAGCTGTGAAAAGTGTGGCTGTGTCTCTGTAATAGCCTGTTGTTTTCTGGTGCTCAGGAAACCCCCCGCTGCATTAATAACACGGCGCAGTGTCCCCCTTGCTAACGGCCTGTCATCCACGGCCGTGCGGATCAGCAGGATCTCTGCCGCCGAGGGAAGCGGCTCTGCGTGGAAGTACAACAAAACCAAAGGAAAATCACACCTTGTAAGAGACACATGTAGGTGCCAGATGCTCCCAGATTTGCTTCTGGCAGGATCTGACTGCAGTGAGCTTCTTCAGAGCACAGCACCCTCCTTGACTGTCCTGGAGGAGGGAAAGGGGCAGGCGGATGTGCCCTGGGCCTGCTCTGCCCAAAGGGGAGCTTGTCCCCAAGCCCTGCAAGGTGGGGGACTGGCACATTCCATGGTGCCTCTTCCCACCCTATCTGCACGCACCAAAACACCTGGATGCAGGAGAGGGAGGACAGCAAGGGGCACAGCTGGACAGAGCATTCTCATTCCTTTCCTTGGGCTGCAGAGGATGGAGCTGGGACAGGAACCTGCTCCCTCACATTGACCAAACCAGGATAAACTCACAAAATAAGTTAAACGAGTAATTTTTCCCTTAAAAAATGAACAGTTACCAGATGCAACCTTAACATCCTACTACTCCCTCTTACTTGGTTGTTGTGTGCTCATCCTGTGCTCCAAAATCCCAGCTGTCCCAGCGTCTTCCAGGGCGCTGGAGATACTGAAAGATGGCAAAAGGCCTCACTGCCGAAATGAAACTTAAACACAATTTGAAGCATTCAGAGCAGGTTACAAACAACACTTGATCCACAGATCTCTTGAGTCAACCTGGCATTTATGTTCACAAAATATGAGATGCCAATATATACTGTATAGGACAGTAAACCAGATAAGTGCCTCATCTTCCTTCCCTCCAGCTGAAATATGTTTAGTGTCTCTCCCAATAAATCCCTGTGTGCACACAGTCTCCATTGTGCTGAGACATTATGTGGGAATTTACAAACATTTACAACTTAGTTAAACTGAGGCAAAGCACTGCCCTGGGCAGCCTGAAGCTAACAAATACTTGTGTTCGAGAAAGATGTAAAAGTCATGAGTGATTCATTCTCCTTAATTTCATAAAGGTTAAGGAGTTGGTGCTCTTGGAAATCTGAGAAACGTCTTCCTCTGCAGTGAATTACTGCTACCAATTGGACGGTCAGGAGCGAAAAGAATGATGCAGGGAACAGAGGGAAGCAAGAAATATATCTCTAAATTTGGTTTATGCAGTATTTAAAGTACAACTAAAGCCATTCCAGGCAGTATAAGGCCCACGCACTTTAAAATAAATTTGTTGCATGACAGAAAGCCAGTAAAGCGGTTTCAGCAGTGGTGTGATATAGTGAGACAGCGGCGTTTGGTACGTGCATGAATCAGCTCCGTGCCCCGCTGAGGCAACGATCATCTCCGCCGTGCTAAACTGTTAATGTGATTTTCAAACAATGCCGAGCTTCGCAGCAAAACCCGCGCTGAAGGATGGGCTGGGCTCGGCAGCTGACGGGGAAGGTAAAATATCCTCGTCTACCTCGTGCTTCATTTCAAAGTGCTGCCCATCTGGTAAAGACCTTTTTATGTAAATACACGGGTACCTGATATTTTATTCATTTAGCGAAGTTCCTCTGCTGTTTTTCAACAAATATACAATTATTACGTGATTCATCATTTAACAGGATGGAGCAAGTGCAGAGGGAGGCAGTTTCATTGGGTCTCACAAGTCAGCCGTTTTCCTGGGGACTAAAAGAGCCAAAGCATCTGGGAAGAGGGGGTCCCTCTCGTCCCACCCACCTGAATGCAGAACACATCCTGGGACCACCCCACCAGGACATGCTTAGCACCCACTGCAAGTGACAGAATTGATCCACTTAATCAAAAGACTGGAAAAAAAATGGGAAGAGGAACAGCCCCATGCTTTGAATTCCCTCTTTCCCCAAATGTCTGAATCAAAGCCTTTAACAAGCTTAGTTTGCTACTCGTGCCGCCTCTCTGGGGCCAGTTTCGCTGTGCACCCAAGGCCCTGAGAGCTCACCATGGTCACAGAGGCGTCGTCGGCTGCGGTGCTGACTTGAAAGACACGGCGCTGCTGAGACCGTTTGGTGCAGTAATTGGTTAGGGCCATTAGACTAGCAAGTTTTAGGATTTCAAATATTGAGGGATTTGATCCCCAAAAGGAAATAACAATAATAATAATAATAAAAAAGCCTGTTACACTTTCAGACTAAGCAGCACAGTCAGCATTGCATTACACAGCATTAAATTATTCGTTGAGCCTCTATAGCAGGAACATCTGCTGGTGTTAGACATGGCATTTTTAATTAAAGGCAGTGGCAGAGAAGCCTGTGGTTCATTGGTTCTGCTTTCACCGTGCGAATTGCTAAATCCAAAGGGCACTTGTAGAAAAGATTTGGTGAGAACACAAGCTCTGGACCCAGCGCTGCAGAAGCACGAGTGGGAAAGCAGCTGAGGTGACAGGTAATTTACACCTGCACCCTCTGGACCCATCACCCACAGGAGACATCTGAGAACGGCCACATGGGTCAAAACTGCAGAGGGTTTTACAAAATTGAGACTACCCTTCTGATTTTACCAGAAAAGGGGTTTCCTGCAGAAAGGCACGTAACAGAGAACAGCAAAGCAGGAGAAAAACCCGTGCCCAGCTGGGGACCACATTCACACCTTTGCTTCAGCAGCTGCTGATGCTTCCCTGCTCCAGTGCTGGGATGCACAGATGGATGGCACAGGCCCTCCATATCAAGCAGTGCCGCCCAGAAGATTTACCTACCAAAGGAATAAAGGCTAGAACAAGGAATAATTTCCACCCCCCATCAGCTGCCCTCCCAGACCTCTCGTCCTAAGCATGCCAAGGTGGACCAAAAATCAGACCTGTGCCAGGGATTTGAGCATGGCTGGAAAATACCCAAAGCCCCCAGCAGCGCGGTTACATCCAAGGCAGAGCCAAGCAAAAAAAAAAGCCTTCTTGCCCTCTTCCACCTCCCACTGCCCCAAGGCAGCCCCACAAGCCTGGGTCACCGCTAGGCAGTCTGCTCTGACAGGGCTCAGCCTTCCTGTAATAAAATCTGAATTAAAATGTATGCAAACTATCAGGTCTCAGCTCAGCTCTGCAGATGGGCAGAGCTGAGGAGCAGGGAGAAGTTCCTGTCCCAGGGTGGGGGTGCAGAAGCCTCAGCCCCACGGACATGCGAGGCTGCCTCCCTGATGGCACAGAGGGGCCAGGATTTCCCTCAACGAGCCCCGCAGATGGTGTTTGTTTGCTCAGCCACGATAGAAAAGGAAAATATTTGGTGCAATCTGCTAGCAGACAGAGACAGACATATGGTCGGTGCAAGGCAAGACTGTACGCTCAGGAAAACGCAGTCAGAGCTCTGCAGAGGCTTTTAGGTGTTGGATTGCCCTTGAATCGAATGGGATACAAGTCCAGGGAAACCTTTGAAGAACCTGGGTGCGTGTTTTATACAGTGGCTTGAACCCTCATATTAGCCCCACTCTAATTAGTCTTATTGTACTATCCCTATTGTACTAGAATTATTATAATTAACCCAATTTTAATTTATGCAAACCTCAGCTCTGGCTCAAAACTTAGAGAAATTCTCCCTGGTTTGATGTCTGTTCATCTGGCACACACAAAACACAGGTTAAAAACAACAGAGCCAATTAAAGGCAATTACTTGCAGTTTTGGACCCAGTGGAATGAAGATGCAGGTGCATCGATGCTTTTGTTCTTTACCTGGGACTTCTGAGCCTGTTTTTAAATGTATCATTGCAGCTTCAAGCCTGTGGGAAATCTTTGGGCCAGCCCAAAAAATAAAATCCTTTTTATTTTCCTTGCAGTTACATTTGAAAGATGTAAAAACCTGATTGTTCTGATCTCTGTTTCCTGGTTATCAGGGAAACAGGATCTTTCTTAATAAGGACTAATCTCCAGCTAAAGGAGAACTGGTGACCTCCATAGGGTCACTCAGGGATCTCCACACCCTGAGTCAAGGTTTAGCACCTCCAGCTTCATCAGGATAAAACAGATTCCCAGGACCATGGGGAGAAATTTGCTGTGACTTCTTAACAACAAACCTGCCTCACTTTAAATAATTCAAGTCATTTTGCGGGGGTAGAATAGACCCCCTAGCTACGCTTGAGTGCTTGAGGGCAGAGACAGCTGCTGTGCCTGAGCACCAAGATGAGGATCCCCGTGGGGTGAAGTTCTGTCATCACCACACTTAGAAATGATGTGTGGAGAGGGATGGAGCCACATCTACAGCCCTGGCATGAAGTCCACACCTGGTATGGTCATACTGGTGCCTCTGCTGGCCTTGCTCCAGTGCATAAGGGTCTCAGCCCCACCTTTTAGCTTCAACTAAACTTAGCTTCAAAGCCAAATCAGGGGGAAAAAAATAATATATCAGCAAGGAGGACAGCTGACATTTCTGGCGAATATGAAATGTGTGGTTAATGCTCCCTTCATTTAAATTGAAATGCTCCTTCCCTGCTAAGACTTCCTTCCAAAGGCAGGAGCAGAGGGCTCCAGCATCCCACAAAACCCATGCCTCGCACTTCTTAAAAGTGAAAGCCAGAGCTGAGCTGCAAATAAAAGAAGTAAGGAAGTCCCTGGGGTTACTGCAGTGATACATGGATGCAGGGCCGTTCCTGGGAAGGGCCCTGCAGAAGGGCTGGGGGCGGTGCACGGAGCTGCTCCTCTGAAACATGTCCCAGAGCTCCTGGTCTTGCTTCTACCCTCGGTGCCAACTCACTGTGTCATCACAAGACAGATTTTTCTGGGCTGCAATTTGGCCTGAACCTTTGGAAATCTCTCACATGCAGAGCTCCAACAGCATTTTCCTGACTTGCTTCCTAACTGGAAGAAACTAAGGGACAGAACTCACAGCACATCTCCATGTGTTTACAAGTAAAGGTATGTATTTTTTAAATAGGTAAGGATACCTTACCTATTTCCTTTCCATACTAATCCATACTAAATCCAAATTAACATGATAGCAGCTCCGGGTGATTTATGTTGTTATAATAAATAACAGCAACTGTGTGCCGCTTAGCTGATGATTAATGATTCTTATTTACAGCATGTTCAGCTCAGGTCTGCAGGTTACACTTGCAAACATCAAAGGAGAGTTCAGTTTTCTTTTTCTCCTGCATTTTGAGGCCATGTCGTAAATCCTGGACGAGCTGCCTTGACGGCTGCATTTTAATCCACAAATAGGATTGCTATAAACTGCCAAAGAAACACCATTCTGACCTAATGGCCAGGGGGCTCTTTCCCTTTGGCTGAGGGCAGGTGTGGCTGCTCCAGCCTCTGAAGGGAAGGGTGCTGGAACTGGTGGCTGCCAATGCCATCACAGCCTCCCCTCCGGGTTATCAGGCTCTGTCACTCCAGCGTACCATGGTGTAAGCACCAACCCCTGTGTTTGTGCTCTGATTTCCCTATGATCTCTCCAGAGGAAGTGGGATGCTTTGTAATTCCAACAGCTCCCCTCCCAGAGCCAGTGCACAGCCCCAGCCCTGCACCCACACTGCCCCATCTTTCTGCAGGGACTCCCCAACCCTGAGCTGCCCAAGAACAACAGGCTCCTTTCTCCTGCCCCACTCTGCAAACAGGCCCATGGGATGGCAAAGCCCAGTGGCACAGACCCTCCTGTTTTCATTAGATGGGTGATGAGCACCTCTGAATGTCACAGCCTGGGTGGATGGAAAAACAGCATCCCATTTCCCAAGGTGCTTTCAAGGACTTGTATAACGACCGGGGCTGGTGTGCTCCCATACATAGCCCAAGCGAGCTCACCTCATGATTTCTGCTTGAGCCAGAGCTCAGAAACACCAGAGGGGGTGGGAGGGAAGTGCAGCACAGCAGCTTTGATTTATCAGGCTGATGAGTAATAAGGAAACAGCCTCTCCCATTTACCTTGGCAGGAGAAGGGGTGCTATATTGTTCGGAGGGACACTGTGTTAGTGTCATGTATGAGCTGGTTTCAAGCCCTGAAATCACCCCTGAAGGATATTCACAGGGGAAAAATAACTCCTATAACATCAAGGCTCTCCAAGGGAGCTGTGAAGGTTTCTTGCTCTCACAAGTCAAGACTGAAGCCCCACTGACACCCAGTAATTACATATTTCTGTGTGGTGGCAGAGTTATGTCATTCTGGCACATGGGATTTCTGGAATGGTTGCAATATGAACTTGGTCTGAAACTGCATGCCTTGACTCTGCTGCCTCCATTGTCAGGAAGGGCAGGGCAGCAGACATAGAGCAAACCATCCCATTCTTCCTCCAGCTGGCCACAGCTGAGCCTTCTCAAACATCTCCATTCCCTGCAGGTATCCAGGGGCCCAGCTCCAGCACATTAAGGAGCTTTGAAGGTTGCACAGTCTTGGACCCTACCTGGTTTTCAGCCCAAATCCTACCAGTGAAGGTCCCCATTTCTTAAATGTCATGGTATTCCCTAATCCTACCTGATTTCACACATCCCAGTTTGTAACCCAACTCTGGGGAGCAGGAGGCTCCCTCAGACAGAGTGCCGGGGTAGTTTTAGCAAACATACAAGCTTTGCCTTTGCTGCCATCCACTAATGCGTGGCCAAGAGCTGATTATAGGGGAAAAAAGCCACTTGTGAGTCTCTAATGAGGGTGATCAAATGCTGAAGCTGCAGAAAGCGGGTTAAAGGAGAGGCCTCACCACCCATCTGAGGCAGGAGACCCAGACAGCCACTCCAATATGTTCACACAGAGGGTTATCGCAGCCTGAAGCACCAGCCCGTGAATAAACACTCCCTTTGCGGCTCTGCCCTCCTTGGAGAGGCTTTGATAATTCCTAGGGAGGCCCTGAGGGCTCATAAAAAAAATGAATAAGGAAGTGAGAAGAGCAATCGCTCTGTTCCTCTTTACAGCAAGCCTGGAGCTGCCCCGCCTGGCTGCTCAGGTACGGCATCGATTTCCCGTGTTCCTGGAGCAGAACGGATTCAGTGGCTCCACAGCCTTCTTTGCAGTGATGGATGGGAATGATTATCATTGTTAATCCCACTAAGCCTATGGTCTCGACTTTTGAGGGTGCTTAAAGAAACACTTGGGGAGGCACATGTGAAGATGTGTGTAGCACCTGCTCCTGTACCCCTGGCAGTATTGACCTTAGGGCACATCTGGTGCAAGGTGATATGATTTTGCAGTAAAATTGGGTCCCAGAGATTATTGACATACACCAGCCCTCAGGCTTGGTGGTACAATGGGCAAAGGAGGGTCTCCTTCAGCTTTATTTTTCTCTCTTAGACAGGATTTTAAATAGTAGTAGTCCAGAGCAGCCAGACTATAGGCTTCAACAGGGACTTGGACTAAGGCTCCAAACAAGGATCACGCTCCTGAATCACACCCACTGGCTGCTTGGAGGTGGTGTTATGCCCAAGGTTACAGGTGAGAAGGTATTTTTAGTTCTACCTCACATAACTCCCTAGAGATGGCTGAGGGACACCTAGAAGTGCTCTGGTGTTCCTGGCAATTCTTAATATTTGTATTGTTAGTGTTTTAGTGAGTTTTCTTATCAAAGTCAACTCCGGTGCTTCAGCTTCCACAGCTCCTGGGAGCAGGGTATGTTCAAGCCCTGCAAGAGGAAAACCTCATGTGCAAAAAATTGGGAAAAACTCTTACCTTTTAGAAGCACATGGATCTTAATTGCTTTCCAGAAACTGTCTGTTACAGACAATTGCTCTCACAAAGCTGAAAATGGTTTCTGTATTTCTCCTCTGCCTTGCTCCTAGTCCAGGCTGGGCCTTCGCCAGTGGAGGAGCAGGTCACCCATGTTGGTGGAAACCCAGGCATAACTCCTCTGGAGTCCCCATGGATATTGGTCACCAGGCAGGCCTCAGCTCCGTGCTGGTGGTTCTCTCGACACGTGTCTGGTGTAATTAAAGGTACTATACTAATTGGATGTGCAACCCTAAGGGAACTCCTTTAATTGCATTTCTATCTGGTTGGTATCATTTTAACTTAAATTCATTGCTGCCTTGCACAGGAATAACCCAACTGGGTCTGGTTATGGAGAAGCAGATCATTCCACCTCCTCCTCCCCATCACAGGCTGGATGTACCTCCATTTGTCTCTGGCTGTGAAACAGCAACACACACTGAAGCAGAGGGATGGGTAAAACCCCTTCAGCTGGCAGCTGGGACAAAGAGAGGAGAGTGCTGGGAGCCCCCCTTGACCTGCTAAGGGAGGCAAGAGCCTCAGTGATAACCCTGTCTTCACTTGGATTTTCTCTCATGTGAGTTACCATGAATTCTGTCATGCCTTTCCTGTTTCTTTCTTTGGAGTCAGTGAAGACCTGAGCTCTTTCTAAGAGACACTTCATTTCCACCCAACATGCTGGTCTAGAGAAAGACTTGCTGCTTAATCTGGAGGCTGGGGTAGATGGTGGGGTTGTTGCTTTGAGCCTCCCAGCTTGTGGGATCACTGCCCTTTCCTGCTCTCGCCTCCCAGCACGGGGCACTCACAATTCCTCTCCCTGGCAATGGCCTGTTTCCAGCGGTGTCTTCCAGCAGCAATCTGCACTGAAGTGGGGGCTGCATGCCCAGGAACCGAGCACTGGGGAGCAGCGCCTGGTTTCAAGCGTTGCTCCGTGGGTTGCAAGTGCAAGTATCTGTTTCCTCCATCCTGATCTCCACATGGCCACTGTAGCTCTCCCATATTGGCACGTGCCAGCCTTCAGGTGCTGCAGGATTGTACCATGGCGTGGGTCAGGCTCTGGTCCCAAAATACTGATACCCCTTGGGGTGGTTTTGTGCAGCTTCCCCCCTGCCACGGATATTTTGAGGAGCCTGGTCTGGCCCAAAATGGGCTGCACTCCCTCTGCTGCTCCCCACAACTGTGGGGCCGATCGTCCTCCCTCATTACCAGTGCCATGGATGCAAGTGGTGGGAGGAACAGAGCCAACAGCATGCGCTGGCTGCGCCCCTTACTAATGTTGTTCTTACTATTTCAGTGCCATCTTCCTTCTTTCCACCCTCTCCCTGAACAACTAAATTAATTAGAGTGGGTTTTTGTATTTAAATACTGTCATGGAATAATAATCCTGGCGAATTCAATTTTTTTTTTTGTCATTCCCCACTGCTTCTTTTCTCTGTTGTGCTCTCTTTTAATATGCTGCTGATACTTTGTTATAGCTATGCAAGATCACAGCTGTTGTCTGAAAAAAATAAAAAGAGTAAAATCATCCTATGTGCTGTTGCCATTCAAAACCCATTTTTCTTCCTCCACCAGCTCACAAAATAACCCTTCCCCTATTAAGTGCAGAGGCATAAATTTTTCTTGGCTTGTAAAAAGCCAAAAAGCCTCACAGCAGCTTCAGTGAAGCTGCAGCAGTGGAAGGAAGTCAAATCTCCTACAACAGGCTGGGACCCCATCCTGAGCCTGCTATGAGCTTGGATTCTGCAAATTCTGGGTCCCAGGAGTGACTCCACAGAGGCAGCAGGTCTGTGGGCACCACCAGCTCCTGTGCTTTACTAGCCACTGAGTTTTGTTTACCTGGATGTGTTAATTTGACCTGTAAACATGTTTTCTGAAAGGACAGAGTAACAAAACCATTCCTACAGCTCTCATGAAGGGACAAAAAATTCCCATTAGACCCTGAATTTATATTTACAGTATTTTGCTTAATATTGGCCCTTCCAGACAGCTTTCCTCGGCACTGCCAGGCCCTTTCTGACCCTTTGAAGTGAGCCCTCGGTGGTCATTGTCATCGAGACCAAAGCTAAGCAAGGATCAAGCTGTAGAAGCACCCTGCTCTCATCAACAGCACAAAGCAGTAAATGAAGGAGAGCCAGGATGGAGATTTGAGCCGTTGTCTCCAAGTCCACAGTTCCAATTACAAAACTGACTTCAATCAGCCTCACAATGCACACAACCAGTTCTGAAATCCCTCCTTGACTCCCTGACCCTGGCCCTGTTCAGTGTCTGCACTGCCTACACCTCACGTCTGTGATGTGTCAGAGCAGTTCTAAATGAAGCTCAGTGGAGGCCCGGGCAGTTCCAATTAACACACAGGGGCTGTGTGACCGCTTGGCAGAGCTTGCCCCGGCCCTGCTGCCTCGAACAAGGGTTATGAGGGTGGCTGAGGTGAGACTGCATTAAAGGAGTGAGATGAAAAGCTTGTTTTCCCCCCAGAATGCAGCTCCTGGAGAGATGCCGTGCCACGGTACACAGGGAGCTGCTGGGTCCATGTGTTCAGCAGTCTCACCTCCCCGCCTGGGCCAGAGGGAGGAGGAAGCTTCTTGGCTGCCTGGGTTTTTGGAAAGCAGAGTCACGTAAAGCAAAAATTTCTGAGGGAATCCAGAGAGGACTGAAAATGGAGGGCCCCTGCTGTGACAGCCGCAGGGGAAGATGATGGTGAGTGCCAAAGAGAGGGGAGCGACCCCATCCTTGCCGGGCTGTGCACAGCCTGCTCAGAACCCATCAGACACATCCTCAGCTGCCTCTTAGTCCAGGCTCCACATTCCTGGCCATCCCTGGAACCAGAATGGACCCTGCTCAGGGAGACAAAGAGGTGATGAGAAGCCTGCAGCTGGTGTGCAGAGAAAGGATAGTATTAGCTTCCATGTGTTTTGCCTTGGAATTGAGTCTGGAGTGTATCTTACACCCAAAAGGGACAGGATGAATCTGAGGCTCTGCAGGGAACAGGGATGTTTGTAATGTGGCACAAAAGGTAATTCAGCCCCTGGTGACGTGATATACAACCACCTTGCCAGATGCTTCAACCCCCCAAACAGTTGTAAGTGCTTCTCCACAGGCCTCAGTTAAATTCCCTCCAGGATGTAAACTCGGGCTTGTTTGGACCAATACCTACAGATTTGATTGCAACAGCAGATGGTTTATTTCTACCTGCAAGTGAGAACAGGGAATGTATATCACGGCCCTGACACATTTCACATGGAGCAGATGTTTCTATTAATGCCAGAATTGGGTGGAAATTCAAGGGATGCTTTTTGCTTTTTTTTTCCCCCCCTCAAAACTATTTTACTCAATTAAACTGCAACTTGCTGAAGTATTCCAATGAATCACTTCCCTTTTTTTTTGTTGTTTGATTAGTAGGCTCCAAAGGGACAAAAGAATAGCTTTGTATCAGTCTCCCTCAATTACATGTAAAGTACATCTGGACAGAGTCTGAAGATCCATCTTTCACTGGCAGTTGCAAAGGCATCGACATAATAAAATAATACTATGATTGGTATTACAAGACTGCATTTAAATCATTGGCATTCATGCTCCGAGTCCTTTGCAGGGAGCACAAGCCCTCCATTAGAGAAAAGCTTAATTTTATATTGTGATCTGTGTAAGATATGCAATGAAAATGAGAAAAAAGAGCCTTTGCAGAGCTGGAGACATAATAATAGAAGCCACAATGGATGTCTGGGCAGCTTTTTCAGTTACTTATAAACTGCAGGTGACAAATGCATTCTGGAAAGAAGCTGAATCCCAGTTTTAATTACAGTCAGCAGGTTGAGGCATAATTCAAGGCTTGACAATATCTTCAATCCATAATAAAACTCCTCCTGCTATCAGTAAGAAGTTTATACCAAGACCAAGGAGAATTTATGACCTCCTTGCAGCAACTAAACCCTGAACTTCAGTATCCCACTGTAAAATCCTGGACCTCTTGATACTGAAAGTACCTAGTCCTTCAAAAGGCATCAAACAGGAGCTGAATTAGTCAAACTGCTCTGATGATCAGGGTGAGAAAGATGTGCCATTGCAATTTTCATCAAAGGTTCCTTTGGCTCAAATTAGTTTTGGGGGAAAAAAAAAAAGGAAAAGGAAACCACCGGCTGGAATTGTGTGGTTGAACTCAGGTAAGTTGTATGGGCCATCCCAGGTCTCACAAGGCAAGGCTTTATCTGCAATCTCTTTTACCAGCAACAGCAAGTTTATTGAGCTCAGAGTTTAAGTTCATTATGTGCCTGAATAGCACCACATACACCAGTGCCCTGACCCAAACCCGAGCCTTTGAGGTCTTATGCTGATACATATATAATAAAGAATCATATTGAACTACTCTATCTATTAATGATTCTGGGGGGGCAGAAGCAGGATGTGTGTGCTGAACTCGGCTGCTGGGGGCTGCTGCTCACAGGGAAGCAGAGGACTCATTGAAAGCCAGCAGGCAGAGCCTTTGAAGCAGAAGCTAATGATGCCTTATTATGTGTGAAAACAGCTCTGGAGTCATGGGGGCAGCCACCACGTGGGGCTGAGGAGGAAGGTCACTGGAGAGGACACAGAGGCAGAGCTGCTGGGAGATGGAGGTTTTCTGAGCAAGGGAGGTGCTCGCTGCCTTTAGTGTGCTCAGGGAAACACAACCTTAGAAAGCAAATCTCTTCATGTCAGAGGATTCCAACACACCTGCCCTGTGCCGTCCCTCAGCTGTGGCAGAGTAGCCTTGAACACCAGCCCAAAGGAGGAAAGGGCTCATGGGGGAATGATCTTCCACAGGGTACTAAGAGCTAGGAACTGCCTGGCACCAGAGGAGTTACACAGGGCTGGAATAAGCTACAGGAACGAACCAAAACCACTGGAAGCACTAACTTTGAAAATAAGTGTATTTGTGCTGACGAGACCCACACATACAGATGAGTTCTATGACATTACCAAAGATGGCCCCACCGATGGCATTTGCAGCTCTCAGTACACAACACCTATGTCCTCACAGCTCCCCTGGGAGGCAGGGAAAGGCCACAAGCCCCATCTCACCAGCAGGGAACCTGTCAAACCTGAGGGACTTTGGCATGGTCGCCCTGGAAGTCTGTTGCTGAGCAAGGAGTGGAGTGTGGGCTTTCCTCTGCAGCCTGGGGCTGCTCTTTGGTCAAACACTCTGCACTGCCAACAGCTCCTCTGCATCATCACAGCCATTTCTGCTGTAAGCAAATGACCACGAGCAGCAGGTGATGTCATCTAAGTCCTCACAGGCATTACAGTGATCACAAAGCAAGAACTGGGGGGGAAAAGGACCGTGGAAAGACCAACCTGATTTGTAACCAAGTGCCAGTCTCAAATGCCTACCATGTTCCTAGTTACAAATTAAGTGCATAACAAAAAAGAAAGTACTTTAAGAAAGTGGGACCGTTTCATCCCCACCATCCCAGAATCATAGAAAACAGGGTTGGAAGAACCCTGAGGGTTCCTCTGTCAGGTCTCTTCCCAGGTTTATGATCCCGTGTGGTTGGGTCCCCTCAATAGATGGAGCTTATGGTGCTCGCTTGGCTACTTGTGTCAGAGCTGTCCACTGTCACATCAGGACCCACATCAGCACCGTCGGGATCCACTTGATCTTTAGCAAAGTTGATGAAAACCTGGAATTTCAAAGGAAAACAGTCTGTGACAGCATAAATAATTTATATATGAATGAATATAAAAAAGGATTGGCTGCTCATTTGACTGTGAGCCTGGAGAGCGTGCTCAGGGTTGGCTTCACGCTGGATTTGAGAATTGCAAATGTTGGTCTTCCATGGGCTAATGTAAATAAATGGATGCACATTCCTGTACTGCTGAATCGACACCCGGGATGCAAAGGCAGACATTCCTGCATGAAGCCTAATTGTCCTGCAGCTCAGGTTCCAGCAGTACCAGCGAGGTAATACCCATGTGGAGGCTCCTTTCGATCACACTGTAACACAGTCCCATTATTACTTTATAAACCCATCTGTCTCTGTGTAATTGACATCTGTGCACACACAACTGCAGAGTGCAGAGATGGGTGTATACAATCATTCCTAAGCCTTCCTTTTAAAAGTATGGAATGAATACACTAAGTATTCTTACTAGAACACTACCTGCAATCACATTTGCATATTCACAAATCCAAGCTGCCATCCCACAAAACCTGGGGCTTCCTGCATTTTGTCCACCTGTTTCTCTCACAGCCACTGCCCCTTATTACACCAGCACTGAGGAGCTTCCCCCCAGATCACTGTGCCACAGTCCATAGGACTACAGGGCTGCTCCTCTCTCTGGGACAAACCCAGTACTTCAGGTGCTGATGCTCAACAGGGTAGTCCTTGTGGCATCCCTTCAGCTGATGTGCTTCCTACAATATTTTGATGCCAGTGGGAATGTTCTTCCAGGGAAAAATGGAAAGGACTTAACCGCAAAGTTAAGTTTGGAGTAATGCTAAATGAACTTACAACCCAGAGAGTGAAACTAAGCAAATTTCCAGGACTGGTGGCAAGCCTAGCCCTGGACTCGGGAGTGATTCATAATCCTGCCCTTCATCCAAACCCAGGAGGCTGCTGAAATCAGCAGTGACTAAGGGAAGAACAGATCCTTTATGCTATGGGCAGCTTTCCGTGTGCATTTTCCTCATGCCAGCACAGGTACCTGGAGGCAGTAGTACTGATAAAGTACCCCCAGGAGGAATATAGATGGAAATCCCTTTCAAAATGTAGTCTATTGTGTGCAGCAGTCCATTATGTGTAACCATCAGTCTGCTCCCCTGTTGGCAGTTTTAAATGGATGGTCACACATTTTAATTCCTTACCTCCTCTAACGTCGTCTGGCTCACGGAGAAGTGCCTGATATTGAAGGCTGCCTTGCTACCTTCCAGGAGATCAAATATATTTGCTACCCCTCCTGCAGAGACTGGAACGTGATACTCCACCATGTTGAAATGCCGATCCTGTGGGAACAGGAATGATGGGGTAATGTGAAGAGGCTGCTCCCTATAAAGAGCCAACAGATCTGATGGACCATGGGAGAACGAAGGGGCAGGGGGTGTCTTTTGGTACTGACCAGTGCTTCCTCCTTGTGGGTTCTGTGACTGCGAGAGGATAACTAAGCCCCAGAGCTGAAAGCTCCAGGGTGGCCATAGCATATTCCAGCTCCCAGTGAGCTTTTTAGTTTAATGCAGAGATTGGGTTACGGACAAGGGATGGGATTTGTGACTGAGCTAATCTGGTTCTACAGTTACTCAGTTACTGGGAGCACCTGACCAGCTCATTACCCACTGGAGCTGAAGTGGGTCTCCATGCAGGCCAGGCTTCTGTGGGACCACCCCTGGGGCAGCTGCCTTACAGGATCACTGCAGCTGCTTGGCTGATGTTACTCAAGTCATCGAGGAACTTGAGTGCTCCAGCCCTTGGACCAGGTAGCTGACAGCAGCGGCAAGTGTGACCCTGAGGGCACAGGTCCACAGGCACAGTATGTTACAAGATGTCCATCTTGCAAGAACCTCTCGGTTAATTTGAAGGGATTTCAAAGGCCTCTCCTGCAAGCATTTGTTCTGCTTACCTTCAGGCATGTGTTTGGAAAGTGTGACTTCATGAACTCTGTCAGCATCTCAGTGCAAACTGTGTTGCTATTTAAGTGCATCTTCACAGTGAATCCTCTTCCAAATCTAGAGGAAAAAGAAAATCACAATTAACAGTGTAGAAAAGAGAAACAGATAAAGAAAATCCTCTGAGAGTTCTTGCATGGCCTCTTGGGGAAATGTAGTCCAGGCAGAGTACAACTTGAATAGGGTCAGGGTTGTTAATCTGGAGTGAAACTTAATAAGAAGCCAAGCTATTGTTAGAACTAATAAAATAACAGTTCATCCATCATATGCATTTCACATTTGCAGCAGTGAACTGAATACTTTGGGGGACACATTTCTGGGAAGAAAGGCTGTGAGACAGAAGAAAGTGCATTAGTTAACAAAGAATTTCAACGGTGCAGTAAGAAACATAAACCAGAAAATGTCATTAGTTTGATGCTCTGTTAACACAGGTCTCATATTCTGAGTCCTCAAAGCTGTAGGTCAGTAACTCCACACATGGTTCAGCAAAAGTGAAATAGGTCCCTTTTACTGACCTGCTCTTGATGTGCTGCAAAGAGCCAATGCACTGGAAACTGCCATTCACCATGATAGCCAGCCTGGTACAGAGGGCTTCACACTCTTCCATGCTGGAAAACCAACACAAACTCCAGTAAGTCATTGAGAAGGTACAAAAAACCCAGTTGTTTTAGTAATCAGAGAACATAACAGTTCTTCCCTAAAGTACTGTGAGTCTCTGTGGATGCCCACATTCAGCCACAACAAATCCCCAAACCCGTCACAGCTGGGTGCCCTGGAATTGTGCAAGCACCAACAGAGAGTGCAAGGGATGGGCCTCTCCATACCTCCTGCCGACACCAAAGTGGGGGCAGAGCCACCCCAGCCCTACCTGTGGGACGTGAGTATCACCGAGCACTTGTTCTGCACTTCTTCACTGATGATTTTCCAAAGGTGGCGTTTAGCATTCGGATCCATTCCAGAGCTCGGTTCATCCTTTTGGGAAAGACAGGACAGAATGTAAATTTGCACTCAAAATCTGACCTCCCCAACACTTGTGCTGTTTCCAGGTTCATCCTCAGTGTCATGTTTGCTACAAGGATGCATAAGAGAGCTTACACTGGTACAGAGTTGGGACAAGGATTATCCTCAATTCCATTATGCATTTGACTGAGATATCCCACACCTCCTTCAAGCAGGAGTAGGTCAGCTTGACTGAGCCTCCCCTCCTTGCTGCCCTGTGGAGCTGCACAGCTCTCCCGGTGACTGGAAAAACTTGCAGCCTCTGCTGGACACAAGGAACCAATAGGCTGTGATAGCTCCACCTTAGATCAAGCCCCTGTGCTTTTCACACCACAGTGTTTGAAACACCCAAAGCCCAAAGCCACCACCCCAGGCAAGGAGCTAACAACAGGCACTTGCCTCTTTATCCTGTGCTGGTGAAGCACGTGTCACATTTCTCCACTTAGAGAGACAGCAAGTGAGAGATGACAGAGGATATACCATCTCCTGTCTTATGCACTGCTGATGAAATTGTCAGCCAGTTCCTGATTGACAAGCTGCTATTGTTGAGGACAACAGCTTACAAGAGGTAGAAATAAACCGGCTTTGGTTCAGGCAGCAGTCAGTACAGAGGGAATTTCCCTACTGACTATTTTTATTCAAATTTTTTATCTCACAAAAGCAGCAAGAGCACCAGTGTGCAGTCAGAAGCAAAGGCAGCAGTGCTGGACTCGATACAAGTTGGGGCAAGGGAGATTTATGTCCACTAGGTATCAGACTTAACATTGGGAATCCACACATTCAATACACAGCAAGTGGGACAACTGCACAAAAAGGTATGTTTTAGCAATGGCATAGCTCATGGAAGAACTGGAAAGCTTAAAGACAAGAGGGGAAGCCAAACCTAGAAAAAAAGGTTTACATTCTAATCCTGAGGAAAGTTGCTCCTTTGCTCTCCTGCAGGTTTGGATGCCACTTTTGTTGCAAGACTGTGCAGGTTAGTTGATAGAAAAAAACCAACAAGATAAGTTGGGAACAAGGAGAGCTTAATTGGCAAATGTAAGACCTATTTTTGACCTCTGAAAGATGCTATCAGAGAAACCAGCAGAGTCACCACACGCTTATGCCCTCAAGGAATATTTGAGTGTTTGCTGGCACCTAAAATCTCCTGTGATGCCTCTGTTGTCAGCCTAAGCATGGGCATGTTGGGAGTGCCCAATAAGCTGTGCCTGAGGAGGCTTTGCTACACTTGTCACAGTGCCCCTGCCAGCCCAAAGACCGGCTCCTCCTGGCCCCAGCAAGGCCCCCATTCCTCACCAGCAGCAGGATTGATGGATTCCCAATGAGAGCCAGAGCAGTTGACAACTTTCTGTTGGTGCCATAACTGCACATGGAGCTGACTCTGTCCTTGTAAGCCATCAGATTCAGCCGGTGGAGAAGCTGGAGCACAACCTATGGAGCAAGAGTACTGCTTCCATAACATGTCCAGGCATGAATTACCACACACGCATCTACTGAAAGACTAATGTAAAGACTCTCAATAATGACAAATGCTGCAAGTCAAGCCCCAGTGTTACTCACTCCCTTGATGTCCCTCTCTGGGATGCCGTGCAGCCTGGCATAGTAATACATATGCTCCTCCACTGTCAGCAAGTCATCCAAGGCATCTTCTTGAGGACAGTAGCCAAAGAGTGACCAGTGTGCCTCACTAATGTCGTTCAAGGACCTGTGTAAGGAAGTTGGCAAGTCACTGTATGTGCACTGAACTGCCGATGCACACTGGAATCAAACAGGAGTGAGAAAACCCCTTTCTCCAGCTTCCTACTCCTTTTCCCAACCCTTGAAGGAAAATGCTATGAATCTGCAGACCTCCAGCTTTCAGGCCCTCAGTTCTAGTACATAGCTCTCCAATTACTGCAGCACCTCAGGTGGCACAGCTGCCAGCACACCTACGCCTGCTAATGCATGCTTTGAGATGAGTCCTACTGGTCTCCAGGTCTAGATCAGAAGTGGGATCCTCTGCTGAGGATCTCAGCCTGGTCCCATTTGCAATGGAATGAAGTAGAAGAAATACCTCTGAGAACAGCAGAGGCACGACAGCAAAACGCAACCCCCTAGGAAGCAACCATACCACCTTCAAAGGACGAACTCCCTGCCTTATTTATTTTTGCTTTGTTTTGAATGTTTTGTTTTGTTTCAGACTTTCACATTTCCTTTCCTTTGCCACCCAGCCTTAAAAACTGCTCAGGTTGATTTGCTTGTGTGCCTTCCCCAGGAATCACATTTTCCATACCCAGAATGATCCTGGACCCGCAACCTTCCGCTGGATGCACCGATGTCACCCGTCAGCATCTTGAAGATCGTTGTCTTTCCAGCTCCGTTCACACCAAGCAAGCCAAAGCACTGGGATGTGGGAAAGAGAAGCAGAAATGTAAGTGTGCTGTATTTCCAATGCAGAAATCCTGCTCCGAGAGGAGTGCTCAGTGCACCTTGTCTCCTCTTTCTCCGGCCCCCTGAGCAAGATGGATTGTGGAAGAGGCAGAGGAACTTGGCGCATACCAACGTTATAATGGAGGTTGTTTATGGTGCAATATTCCGAGGCTTGTATTAGGACCGTTTGTTTAATATGGTGAAGAAGCAGGGATGTGTCTCTAATAGAGTCATTCCTTTTCCTGCAAGGTGCATTTCTGCAGGAGCACATCTGACAGCACAAATCCTGATTAACTCATTTGTGCAAAGCCTCCCCTTGACATGAACAGAGCTACTCACGGGAATGAGGCGAGTAAGGTTTGGGCTGTCACAGGTAAAACCTTAATGTGACACAAGATTTTTGTCAAATAATCTCAGTAATGCACTGCATTAATAAGATTAAGAACTGGCTCCCTGTAGTGCAGTTCCAGTACCTCATGGTAAAATCCATGTTTTATTACTAAGGTTGGGTAAATGTAGTTATGTGTTGCATAAGCCATCACCATTGTGCTGATAATTACTATTATTTTGATATCATTAGTACAGACCATCTGATGTGAAAGTTCTTATGTGCTGGGCCCACTGCAGATGTTGTTTTAAAATTTGCCAAGTACCTTAAGCCACCTTTATGTTCCAAAGTTTGCACTAAGAGTTTGTTATTGAACCTCCTGATAATTTTGTCATTCCTCTGCTGCACCACTGAGAGTGAATCAAACTGCCTTCCCCCCAAACCCGACGAGCAGGATGGGCCATTAGAGACCTCGGTGCCAGCTGTGGCTTAGAAAAAGTCCTCTGCCAGAAAGACCAGTGCCACAGTCTCCATATGAGGCTGCTGTCCTGCCCAGCACCCTACATCCTTTTATTTCAGTGGGATCCAGGCAATTAAAATAAATTAGGTACCAAGGGTTAATGCCAAGCTTCCCCACAGGTCAGATGCACAGCCTGAGGCAGAATTTGGTCTCCTCTTTCCTCTGGAGGTGCTCTGTTTGCTCCTGTCTTTTTACTTCTCAGGCATGTAACTGTGCTGAGATGACCAAAGAATCATTTTTCCTTTAGTTTTAAGTCCTGATTCATGAAAATGTGTGCTCAGCTGAAGTGATTTGTCTTCCCCGATGGGAAAACATGATGGTCTGACTCACAGTCTCCCACGCAGTTCAGGTGAATAATTTCAGCTGGACACATTCTGCTATCTTCATTTACCACCTGGTGACCCCCAGTGACCCCACAAGATGTGCTGTGCTGGGTGCTGTGCAAACACAGCATGCAGACATTTTGTTCCATCGATTCCGATCCACTTCCTCTCTTTTTAGGACCTTCAAACTGTCACCTCGTGTCCCAAATGCACACGGAGCCTTTCATCACTACTGTAACCCCAAGAACGAGGCAAAGGGTGGAAGAGGTCAGAGCAGGACAAACCATTACAGCTGTGCTGGGACAGCAGTAAGGACTGGGAGAAGACAACAGTGACACTGGAAGGTGCCCACAGCCTTTTCCCCTTGCTCACCTCTCCAGCGGGAATCCCGAGGCTGATGTTCTTCACAGCCACGATGCGTTTGTGAGGAAGGTGGTAAACCTTTGTGAGGTTCTGGAGCTGCACCACGTCGAAGTCAGCCTTGCCAGCCTCCACCCGGCTCCTCTCCGCCTGGACGTCCCCATCCTCCTCCACAGGGGGCAGGAGTGACGCTTTGCCGTGCACTCTGTCGAACAGGAACCTACGGGGAGGGCAGGGGGACCTTTCCCTCAGCAAGCAGACAGCAGAGGCCTCTGCGCTTGGGAGAGATCCTAAGGAGCCCTCCTGTGGGGTCCAGGGCATGCACAAAATACTCAGATGAACAGGTTCTGTTGTCTCCTGACATATGCTCCATTTAGGGAATTAAAAAGCCCAGCGTTCTCTTTCTGCCTAATTTTTTAACTCTTTTTCAGCAAATATTTTGAGCTGGAGAAGGTCCTGCCTTGTGGACACACTGCTAGTGCAGGTGACAGGAGAGTGAGAGGAGAGAACAGGAATGTTCTCACTCCTCTTAGAGGAGAGGTGGAGATTCAAAGAGAGGTTGTCAATGGACTGGCTGCTCTGACCAACCACTCACCAAACCACTGAACATCCACTCACCAAACCCAAAGCCCTGCAGTCCCAGCTGGACAGATTGCCACAGGACTCTGGTAACCTACACTTCCATTAGTTGATACTCCACTTACTGGGACTGCTGCCAGAGGAAACTTACTCCACGTTTGCAAAGTGTCTTGGAAATTTATGGGCTTCATAATTGACAGTGATGGTGCGAGAGCCCAGAGTGAAACCACTGAGCTCTGGCTTGGTCTGTTTTCATTGCAGGGCTCCAGATGTTACTTACTCCAGTATGTTGTTCCTGACTCTCTGAATCATCCTGTCGTGAACTGTGAGACGAATGGCAAAAAACACGGTGCCCTGGATAAACATGGCAAACAGCTTGGATGTGGTCTTGTCCAGCTCAAAGGTTTTGTCAGGGTAGTCCACCCCGTAGGCTTTTAAGAAGCCCAGCAGTGCCTGATCCTGCGACAGTTCAATCAAGCCATAGCCAAAGCAAAATTGTGGGAACAGAAGGAATGCATGCCTTAAATTTTCAGCAAGATCACGCAAGCCCTGTTAAAAAACAAAGAGCAGCACAGTCAGTCACTGCTTTTATTCATGGAATAAATTCATAGGTTTTACTGTGGGACTGAAGTGTAACAATTACACTGGGATTTGCTTGTGTCTCAGAGCAGAGATAAATTGAGAGCAAAGAGCTCTGGAGACAGCTCGTTTCACAGGCACAAGGTCATAAAAGTCAATAGGCAGTTCTGAGGTTGTGATCACCCATAGTAAACAGCAGCCAGTTCCCAGTGTGGTCCCTCACTGCTGCTCCAGCCACCTGGAACCCGCCCATGGGCCAGAGCTGAATCCTGCCACTGAGCTGCACTGTGCCCCCTAAAACAGTACAGCACAGCTCCCCTGCAGCACCATCTGCTCCCTTGGAGCACTGTCCTATCTGTTTCCCTTGGACAAACACAAGATGTGGCTTTACTAGATGTAGAAGTGCTTTTCCAGCTAATTCATGGCAAAGCAGCCCAGTGCACAGTCTCACACTAAAGGTTTGGTACGTCTCTAGCAAAAGAAAGGATTAGTGCATACAGCAAAGTGTAGAGGCAGTAAATTAGCATGGAAAGAGACTCACTCCCTGCCATTGGGGTACAGAGGGATGAAAGATGATCATAATTGCATGTCCCTAAAGTCCAGGGGGTTGCTGAATAAGCTCTGTCCAGCTAGAAAGAAAAATCCAACCCAGCTACTGTTGTACAAAGTAATTGCCCTCCATAAAAAAGGAACCGAAGTGTAAGGTGTACATTTTATCCCAGGGATATCTCAGAGAGATAATCTTTAAGAGAAGGCTTTACTTTAGGGAGTCATCACCATCTCTAAGTCATTTTTCATTCTTGCAGGGAGAAGATGACTGCATTACAGATCTAGATGACAGAGAGCTGGTGCTAGGCTTAATGCAGCACATCAGGCTCAGGGCAGCGACGTTTAGTTGTCACTCCCCACAGTTTGTGCTGCAAGGACTCAGCAATGCTTTGAAGTGTCCATCAACAACATATTATCAAATATCTCCACCCAGCTCCTGCCCTTCATCTTCCATCACCAGGATGGCTAGAAAAAGGGTCCCCAGTTTTCTACCTCTCCTGTTGTGTTCTCCCCTCTGTCACTGTTTTTTTCCCTGCTGGGGGTGCAGACTTAAGACAAGCAGGATCTGTATGTGACTTGTGTCCTGTCTGTAGGGAACCCCATCAAGTCCTGTGATTAGTGTCCAGCTGCGAAGGACCTGATCAAAGCCACCAAACCCACAAGAAGCCTCCTGCTGTTTCACCAGGGGTTTGGTATCAGTAGGGCTCCTACCTGGTCCGTGGCCTTTTCCTGGGAGAGCAGAAATACAACTGAGTGAGTGATAATGGTGTTGATGCCGAAGAACAAGTTGACACAGACGTACACGATGAAGGCCATCCCTGTTTCCTTGAAGAACCCAGCCAGCAGGTACATCCATGAAAACGAGGCGTACCTAGAAATTACCGACAGTGCAGACAAGACCACAGTAACTCAAAAAGCTACTTTGAAAGCAAACAACTGAAGACATCAGACAATCATAGAATGGTCTGGGTTGGAAGGGACCTTAGAGTCTACCCAGTCCCACACCCCTCTCAGGAGCAGGGACACCTTCCACTAGACCAAGTTGCTCCAAGCCCAGTACAACTTGGCCTTGAACTCTTCCAGGGATGGAACATAACATAACAGCTCTGTTTTGGCACATGATGAGATTTCCACATTACAGAGCTTAAAGAAGGCAAACTGACTTTGTGTCTGTTAGAATGTGGAGAAGAGGCTTATGATACATGCTTTGAACATGGAGCCCCATATGAAAACAAACAGGCTGGGCCTGGAGGATTCAAAGGCAGGGAGACAGTTTGACTAAGTCTTGTGCTGCTGTTTATTTTGCTCTCTAATATTGAAATGCCTCTATATCTTGAACTTTGCAATAGTTCAGTAAGCATCTGCTTACAGCTTGGGCTGTCACTGGGACCCTGAATATTTCCATATCCTTCACATAGGCTTTGCTCTGAATAAAGCAGGCAGCAGTGGTTCACCTCCTTGCTCCTGCAAGGAGTAACTTGTCACTGTTTGTAAAGTGTGTGTCCAAGGAAAAAGCCCATGTATTCCCCCCTTGGATTTCAAGCTGCAGCAGCCTGCAATATGCAGTTCCTCACTCTGTGCAGGGATACTTAAATAACTAAGCTCCGCACTTACCCAAACAGTAACAGCAGAAGAAATACTGCCAGTAAGTTACTATTGTTGCAGAAAGCTGGGATTTGGAAGGCTGAAATAACTCCTACTGAGAGTCCAATAGGGACCATGAAGAGTACCTACAAAATGATATTAAAAAGATGTTACTGGGACAACAGTTCTTAAATACTTCCCTAGAACAATGCAGAAGCAACAAAGCCAGGACTGAATTTGGTTCCAAAAGAACAGCTTGGGCTTCCTAAGGGAAACCACACATAGGTGGGTCTCAGTCCTCCCCAGACTTGCGAATTAATTCCCACAAAGCCACTTTGAATAGGCAAAGCCTCAACATTGAGGACTGCAGGCAGAAAGTACCTTAGAAAAAGGTTGTGAGTAAAGAAATACCCCTTTGGGTTTTCTGTTAGCCTTGCAGTCAGACCACTTCATTGTGCCCTGTAAATCTAGTCTTTATAATGTTGAGCCAAGCCAGAGACCTACCAAACGTCTGCCTTGAGAGGTTCCTCTCTTCCCCAGCTTTGGGATTTAGCAGAATTTACTGGCAGGGATTCACTGAGAAATATCAAGTTGCCGAGAGCGCTGGATTAGTTTCAGCCCGCTGAATACTGATTGTGCAGGGACTCCAGGGATTTTTCCACAGGCTGATTTACAAATATGCAGTGCTGGAGCGAGCGCCTGGATCAGGGAGGCAGGCACAGGCCTGCTCCATCCTCCTTGCTGTGCTGCCAAGCCAGACTGCAGCCATGCTGCCTTCGGACCCTTTTCCAGCCCTCCCTGTGCTGCTGACTAACCACACTAGCCGCTGCAGGCAGGCAATTGTGATGCTTTGGTCACTGCCTTGTTGGTGTGTGTTACCAGAACACCCAGCAGCTTTGCCTGTGCTCTGCAGAAAGAGTCCAGGTTCCCATTCCCCACAGAATTTCAGCCCTTAGCCCTCCCTGCACCAAAGGCAGCTGGACACCCAAATGCCCTTGAAGATTCCCTATTTTCAGGAAGTGATGATATCACTGGGATTTTAGGCACTGGCAGAACTGCCTCAGTAGAAATTTGCTGGATATATGGAGGCGATCCCCATTACAGCATAGCTGGCAATGCCAAGGCTCATGAGCTGAGCTGGTCTGTGCTGGCTCTTCTCTGAGGGAGGGTCTGACCCCAAGCGCAAGGGGCAACTCATAAGACATTCAGTCTCCAGACACTGTGTACATTCACCCTCTTAGCACAGCGATGGTTTCCAGCAGGGCTATTAACCCTCTGCACCAGGAGGAAACTGACCTTCAGGGAGAACACGGGCATGCCTACACCCTGGAATGCAGCACAGTGCTGAGGAGCTCAACAAGGAACAAACTGGTAAATCTACACAGAACTGTGAGAAAGAACTTGCCCAGGTCCTGGAAGGCATATACCTGCATTTGGATTAAAAACCTTTATAATACACAACCTTATAGAGATCATTCAACTCGGCAATGGATTTTTGCCCAAGAGAGCTGTCTCAGCTGTAGGATGTGTGCTAATGCCCCACTTTGTACACCCAGCTTCCCAAAGACAGCTGTAGCCTTGAGCCCAAAGCCTCACCCCAGATGTGTGGGGCCTGTGTGACAGCAGATTCAGCCCTGCAACTGGCAGAAGAGCAGCTGGCTGCTTCCATATCAAATGGGAACCAAACTCCAGCCTGTTCCACGCTGCTCTCCGATAAATGTGCAGTGCTTTGCACACTCCAGAGAGAAGGAATGCCTTCACTTGGTAGAACCCAGTCTTGTGGTTCACACTTAACAGTCTTCAGAGCCCTGGAGAACAATCACTACGTAACACTCTGGGTAGTAATAATAGAAGTGTAGGCAACCAACCTTTACTAAAGAACATTCCCCTCTGCCCCCCCACTGTGTAGTCCTACTCTTGGTGCATTTAGGAATGTGAATTATTTACCAGATCATAAACGAAGTTAGTCACCCAGTAGGTTGTCATCCCAATGCCTGAAATATGCTGCAGTTGTTTGGCTTTGGTTTGATGCTCTTTGACCATGTAGAGCACAAAGCTGGCTGTCGTGATAGAGTAGCCAACCAGAACAGACATGGACACTATGATGTCAAGTAAACTGTTGAGCCTGGGGAGAAAGTGGAGAAGGATGTGTGTGGTGAGTCAGAGCAGCAGATTTCCTTCTCTGAAGAGGGTTGTTCAGAGCTCAGAAGCAAAAAGTTCCTGACTCTGGGCCAGCATCCTTTACAATCATGGCATGGTTGAAAGGGATCTCAAAGCCCCCCTCATTCCACCCCCAGCCATGGGCAGGGACACCTTCCACTAGACCAGGTTGCTGCAAGCCCCATCCAACCTGACCTTGAACACTGCCAGGGATGGGGCAGCCACAGCTTCTCTGGGCAACCTGTGCCAGGGCCTCACCACCCTCACAGGGGAGAATTCCTTCCTTTCTTTCTTTCCTCCCTTTGCTGATTTTAATGAGGCCAAGCAAAGGGACTCACAGCATTGAGTCATAATGCTGTACCATAGCATGTAGTGGAAGGGCCAAAAGGAAAATGATGGCATTATTACTGTGCCAAAGCACACAAATCTGGGATGCTATAACTGTGGCCTCCAGTTCTATATGGGATCCTGCAAAGACACCCTCATGGGAATCAGCTTTGGTGGCAAGCAAGACACTATTCATGCATAGAGGGAACAAGAGAGAGCAGTTTCATCATTTAGAGAAAGATATTCAGTAATTTAGGTTAGTTTATGGTTTCCAAGAAGCTGGTTTGCTCCTTTTGAAGCTAAATAATTCAGGTATCAGCCAAATGAATTCTCTTACATTACTTGTTCTTGACTCTGTCCTCCAGGATATGGGTGAGCTGATAAGAAAATACCTACCAAAAAAAACCACAAAAAACAAACAAACAAAAAAAATCACAATAAGAAAAGAAATTGGAAATTTGTCCAACTTAAATCTTCCTTCATCAGCTCCTGATATTGACAGTAATATTGACAGTAATACAGAAAACTCTGAGTAGAGAAGAAAAGCAGATCAAAAGTGTTTTTCTGCTCTGTCATCTCAGTGTGATCTTAGGTAGAATCTTGAGCACCCCCATTTTTCCTATAACTTCCCTTTGCTGCATAGCAGATCTGAAATTCAAACTCTAGGCCTTATTTGTGCATCTGTCTAGGTGACAGCATCATTCCCTTCAGCACTCCCATACCTAAAATTAGGCACATGCTTGTGGGGCCCTGTGTTTCAGGTTAGATTCCTCAACACTGATGCCTTCAAAACTGATGAATATGTTTTGTTTTAATGCTGCTGTTTGATGATCTTCCCTCATTCCATTTGTTCTTTTATCATCAGAAACAAATCTTTCCCTACGGCCTTTCTTCACAACTATTACCTTCCTGTGACATCTGTCTTCCTCAATATGGGAACTGTGGAGATGTGAGCATAAACCCAAGTAAGGTCCAGACACTTTTGTCCCCAGTGTGGCAGTGAGTTAATTCTGAACTATTCTGTCTCAAGAAAAACAAGAAAAAGAGCATTTTGCTCAAAGGAACTAGAAAAATCTAGTTACTACATTGGTAAATCCCTGTGATTTTAAAAAAAAAAAATTCCTTTAAAATGGGTGTGTATCAGGCACAAAGTGCAAGAGAGAAATTCTCTGCTGGTGTGCAGGTATCTTCAGATTTGGTGTAAGTACTTCTTTACCCAGGAGAACACTGAGTCCAAAATATACTAACATTGTTCATCACAGTGCTTTTGCTGTGTTTGGAGGCAATTTGTGCCTACAGAACCAAAAGGGCCCATTCCATCCTCCAGTGCAGGTGTCTCTTTCCTACCAAGAGACAGACAGCCCAGTCTCTAAGACTCCTGCACCTGAGAAAGGGTTTACATGTTTGTGTGCCTAAAAATAAGGTTCTCAATTCATATTCAGGCTCCTCAGTAAATGCCCTGGTTCTCAGGGAGAGGTGCTAGACAGATTTTCTAGAATATGCCACCTTTGGAGTTTAAGCTCCTTACAGCCAGGTGCCAGACTAAGAATTATGTGATGAAGAGCTATTCTGGGTTATTTTCTCTACGAATGAGCACTCTGACATGGGGACCAGGAAGGAGGAGCCTGTGGGTTTAGCTGACCAAATGCCATACTGAGAAAATGAATTTGAAAGGAGGATTTCATAGGAAATTAATTTTGGAGGGAAAAAACCCCCCAAATCCCAAACCTCAGTCTTGTCATCAGGGAGAGAAATGGAAGTAAAATCTTGGACTGCTGATAAAGACCCACAAACAGCCAGGAAATGTTTCCCTTCTCCAAAAGGGAGAGAGAGAAAGAAAGATACTGTCTGTCTAATCTGTTAATACTTCACTATAAAGCCATTTTCCTTTACTGAAGCTTAGGCTAGAAGTCAAAATTTCCATTTCAATGCTTTCTCTTTTTTGTTGGTTGGGATTGAGGGAAGAGAAAGCACAATATACATAAGTCAAAAGCTATTATGACTTGCTTAGTGACACGGTAAAAAGCTTTTCATGCATTTTTTTAAAAAATATACACAATCTAAGTCAAACCTCCAAAGCAAGACTGGCACCTCTTTCCAGCTGCTGAAGTGACAACACACTTTTATCTGGCCATTTCAATGGTTCTTAAACCATCATTTATTTGTCACAACAACAAATAGATTGAGCTGCCAGGACTGTACCCCACAGAACGTCTGTTCAATTGTATTTCAAACTGGATTTACTCTACCTCAAGGGAGCCATCCTCATCCATTCATTTTATTTCTCCCATTCTATGGTCTGGATAGTGGGAAGTGGAGAATTATCTGTCTGGTCATTTACTAGTAAGCATTTCTTTCCAAAAACACATAAGCAGCAGGACAGATGGAATAAAAATAGCTGCTATTCTTTCCCACTGAAAATCATTATTTCGCTGGTGTAAAACTTTCCCTGTGCAAACTTTCTGGCTGTTCACACAAGCTGCCTGCCTTTGCTCTTGCTAAAGCCTGTGCTGGGAATAGAGACAGAGGAGGAAGCTTCTCTGCTTAATAATTCAGCTGCTCTGGGATGATCCCGCTGCTGGAAGCACCTGGCTCAGGTCTCCTCTCTTCACAGCCAGGCAGGGGCTGCAGCTCTGGGATATCTGACCGGGGGGGCTCACTGCAAACCTCAGAGGGGTGTTTTAGGATGGTGACAGGGACCAGGCACTGGTTTCACCTGTTAAGGGACCATCAGTGCATTGGTGTGTGAGGTGGGAAGGGGGACACAATGGTTTGACTTGCAACAGCATCTGCTGTTTCTTTAATTCATGGTGTGACACTCAAAGCCTCAGACCTGATGACTGTTCCATTCTAGTTCAATCCAGACACGTCAGTGAGGGACAGTCCTGTGAGCCAGAGACACTGTCACCTCTCTGTGTGTCCCATGGGACAGCAGGACACTGAGGTGAGGGGGCTTGACCAGGACACGGCTGGAAGGACACCACTTGTCCAACAAAGCCAGTCAGGAGGGCATTTCTGCACACAGTTGCTGCTCTTAGTAGAGTCCAAAAATCCCCGCATAAGATTTCTCAGATTGACATCAACATAAGTCTTTCTCTTGTCCCTGCAGCCCTTTCATGTCTGGAGACAGGCATGGACACACAGACAGGCTTCTGCCCTTGCTGGAAAGGGAAAGACAGGGTGCCCTGCTTTATCAGTAGGAATTTGGGTTGCTGCAGTACATTACGAAGCCATGAGAAGAGATAACCCCAAATGGGTTACTAATACCCCTTAGATCTGTGTATCTGTCATGTGTCAGAGGAAAAATACAGCTGAAAATTACATTTCTCACTTAATCTCACTCTCCTCACTCTCCTTCAAACACAAACACACATATACCCACACCCCCTGAGCTGCTCTAAGCAGAAGAGTGACATATTAAAATTTCCTAATCTAAACCACCCCCGGAGATGACCTGAAGTAGCTTTTCTATGCATAACTAATGGGCACCTATCAAAGACAGCTGTTCCAGTGCCATCAGGAGAAGCAATAAATCAAAGAGCGACCACTGGCATTTCTTGGATGAAGTGTTTTATGTAGGAGCTGGGGTCCTCCTTGTCCAGCTCCCCTGAGTCTCTGACTAAGACAAATGAACTATGTGATCTATTCATGCTTTTCAATTCTGTTTTTAAAGGAATTACAGAACTGTGAATAAAGAAATGGCCTCACTGAAGTCAAGGTAAATGTTGTCATTGATTTCAACAGAACCAGGATATCCCCCTCAAAGAGAAGAATTTATCTGCTTGTGTAAAGGAACACTTACCATATCTGGATGTCTCATTTTTTGGCAAGTTAGCTCGAAGAATAAAGTTGTTCAAGCTGTTGAGATAGGCTGGGAGGCTGTGATAACCTTCAGGATTGTACCACACCTGCACAAAAATGAGAAATTGAAACAATTTGGGAGAGATGTTCCTGATAACATTCGGTTTGTCCTGCTTGCACAAGCGAATCATTCCATGGTTGCTATCTAAAGTCATAAGCTCTGCAGGTTAAAGAGCAATGACTAAACCATGTCAAGGAATAAAAAAAACCCCAGACTTGTCTTTCAGCACAAGGAGGCCCATCAGCCTCTCCTGCCTTCTGGGAGAGAAGCAGCACCAGCTGGAGATGTGACCACATGTACAGAAACTTGGTTCCCTCTCTGTAATACGTTGCTGAGATTTGATGAACACCAGCAGTGGGCATTTCCCCAAGGCAGCTGAGCAGCCCAATGTCTAACACCCCTCAAAAACTGGGGGAAAAAGTTGCTTTATGGCAAAAAAATAGCCAGTTGTCACCTTCTCATTCAGCAATAGCCCTTCCCTCCCCAGGACAACTTTTCTCAGCTATGATAAGCCCTTTTGCTGGAGCCCTCTCTGCAAACAGCCTTGCTCCTGCAGGGACAGCCTCCTGGCAGCTGGGTTTTGCAGTGAGGGCACAGGATATTGTCAGCTCTCTTGCATTTCCCTGCTACCTCAGATTTCAGCCTTGGTGCTTTACAACATTTTCATTGAGCAGAACCAGAGAAATGGGCATATCAGCATGCACCAGCCAGCCCTCGCTGCAGTACATACATCCCCTCATGAGATAAAGGTGCTACTAATTGATCTTTTCACCTCTGTGTAATAAAATTATGACAGCAGAAAAATTGCCTCCTGCTAGCAAGAGAAGTCACACCAATAAAGAAGAATAGGGGAAAGAAAAGGAAATGAACTGCAAGTCATCTCTGTCATGCCAAGCTGCAGATTTCAAGGGGTTTCTCTTTCTTTTCTGCAGTATCCAGGAACTCAACATCACTTCCCCTGGGTCCCATGCTGCCCATGCCAGGATGAGAGACAGAGGTTGATTACCTTGGTCAGTGTTCTGTTGAGGGGCACCGGCCTGATGTCAAACTGGAGATCTGATGTCAAAGGCATCCCAAAGCTCCAGCCACCATACCTGGGTGTAAACCAGAGAGAAATGCATTGCTACCCTCACCCAAACACTCTGATACCCTTGGCTGGTGCATGTCAACATGCCACTCCCACCCCAGGGAACTCCAGCTTGACTTTAAAGAACTTATCTCAGTGTGGGGCCAAGCCACCACTGCTGCAGGAGCCCTTTTTTTGGGGCAACACAATCACAAAACTGTGCTGAAAGCCTCCATTTGAGAAAGACTCTGGAGCTGTGTGGACAGTGCCTGCCACACTGGAGTAAGATGACTGCTTCTTACCCAGGAGATGTACAGCTCAGTTTATCAATGGCAGAACACAGTCCTTGACAACCTTAGTGACAGGTCACTTCTGCCCCAAGCCCTGCTGTGCAGCTGTGTGGCAGAGCTGAGGCACACTAACAGCTCCAACAGCCCCATGGCACAAGGCAACATTCAGACTCTGCTTTCACTGCAATGGCTGAGCCTGTTCAAGTGAAACACACACCGAAACTCTTCAGAGACTCAAACTTGGAGTACAGTCTCTCCCCAGGGCTTAATTCATGACAGCCTGAGTCAGATTTTCCTCTTTTTAAGGATTTCTGAGTCAGACAAAGGCTTGTCTGCAGATCCAGCCCCAACATATGTGGTGATTGACACGTTATCCCTGGGCTATCTCTGCTATGATCAAGCAGAGCACTTGCACAAGCCTTTGATTCTTTGACTGCAGGACACTTTTCCTCCCTTCACCAGATTCACAGAGAGGCCCTTCTAACCCTCACTGCAGTGTCACCTCTCCAAGCACAGGGATATGACAGGTGTAAGAGGCTGCTCCCAGTGCAGGTCAGAGAGGGACTGGAGTTTTGTGCTGTACCGTTTCTGCAGGAAGTCTTTGGTGGTTGCCAGGATGTAGGCCTCCACATTGTGCCCTGTAAGGTTGTAAAGTGTCCGTGTGGAGAAGGTCCTTCTGTGAGGGGGAGTGTAGTTTGTCTGTGGACAAGTCTGAGCAGAGACAAATGAAGAAAAATGTTAGTGTTTGTTTTTTAACTAAAAATTACCATATCGGGACAGGACTGAGAGCAGGCAATGGCAGCATTCTGATCCTGAGACTGATTCCTACAGAAGCTGATTCTTCAGAAAGCAGGGTATGCAGACACACAGCACACATCCCTGCATACTGTTCCCAGCATATTTAGGGAGGTGCTTAAAAACAACCTTGGCTTAAATCTATACTTCAGTTCTACTGACATCAGCAAGACCTTGAAATGTACTTCATGCCATGCAGGAAGAATCTGGCTGAATTAAGGCTGATCCTACTTAGCAGAGTGACTGCACAGACAACTGCAGAGGGCAAAACAACTCACAGAGCAGAAAACTCTGTGGTGGCCTCAAACTCTCATCTTCCATTTCACAGCAGCTACACTGTACATTTTTGCTTTAATGTCAGTCACTGGGAATGTTTTCCTGGGCTTCAGAGAAACCTTGAATTAGTTCTGAATATATAATTTAACATGCTGAGGGTCAAAATCACATGGACTGTTTCCTGAGGTTGAAGTGTCCTACCAGACAGCACGCTGGCTGCTTCCTTCAGCTCATCCATAACAAAAGCCCTGCACTCCCCCATTGTGCATATGTTCATCAGAATACACAGAACAGCTTCCTCCATGCTGAGGAACACCTGCCTGTGCCCACTGGAGGTGAGAATCAGCTTTGAACATTATCCTGACTTACTGGAGAAATTATGCCAATACTTTTAATGATGTGAAATTAAGTGTATGTCCAGAAAACTGCACAAAACAGCTGCATTTTAAAGAATGACTAGGAATGTTCAACTAAGTACATCCTTAATCTTACAAATGGCTTCACACTGTGCCACAAGTCTGATTTCCTACTGGAAAAAAAGCTGAAGACAGGTGAACAGCACTGGAGGGAGAAGAACTCAACCCCAAACTGAACTGTAAAACTGTAACACCCTTGCGGCAGAATCTGCCTCTTCCCCACTAAGCCCAGCAGTGCCCTTATCTGGCTCTGTATGTACCACCATAATGCAAATAATTAATATTATTAATCATAATGTTTTATAACAAGGAGCAGATCAAGACTTTGCATAAAGTTAAATTCTGAAGAGCAAGCAGCAATAATAGCTGTGCTTTTATATAATGACAGCGCTTGTATAAGATGAAATTTTCCTCTTGAATACGCACTCACCTCTGCTAAATGGGACAATCAAATGACATTCAAAAACACCATTAAACCTTTTCCCACCATGGAGAGTGAGGCAGGTACATTAGAGTGTGAATCTTATGAGGATGCTGTTTCCTTTTCTGGCCCCAATCTGGTGCAGACAGTGGTTATCCAGTGTACAAAATCAAAAAGGCCAAAGAGAGACAGGAGGATTCTGAATGCTGAGTCACCTTTAGTGTCATGCGTGCCCATAAAACCACTCCCAACATACAAGGGCCCCCAGGTATCCCCCCAAGCCCCCTCATTTTTGGGTTTATTCAAATTACCTGGATGCCATCTGTGCAGTTGCAGGCAGAGTACTTAGTTCCCTGGTTTCCACTGGTAATCCACTGGCCAAGTTTGTCCTCTGTCAAACACTGCCTGGAAATGAACACATTTTCCTCTGAGGCTCTCCGTGCTCAGGTGTGCAAACAAAGCTAATTGCTGTCATGTTTAATGACAGCAAGGCTGCCAGTTGAGCAGCTTCAGCAGAAAAACAGACCTTCTTGTCAGCTCTGGGCACTTCAGGGAATAACCCCCCTCCTGCTGCTCCCGTGCCTCTCAGCAGAGAGCCCTTGCTGCTCTCTGTGCCTGGATTCGCTCAGTTGCTCAGAAAGAATCCAGACACCACTTTTCCCACAGTAGACAGTGCAAAGGCCCAAAAGCATCTTAAAAGAGCCCAGAAATAAGGGCTGTTGTCCTGGCAATAGCTGTGTATTCCTGTGATGAACCGTATTGCCCAGGCTGTCCCTGTAAATTCCCAGGATAAATATTTGCCTGCAGATACATGGCACACACGAGCATGCAAGCCTGCCTTACTACCAGTTCCTTGAGAATTTATCTGCAGAGCCCAAAATGAACCAGCCCTCATGGCACAGCTTTTAGACAGAGGTAACCAAAGCTCTGCTGAGAACTTGCTGTGTTGGCTCATGTTATAACTGGTACTATTGGGACACCAAGGAGCACCTCCCAGAGATGAGAATTGCTTGATTCATCCTGGCATCCTGCCACCACCAAAGCTGCTTCCTCACTATTCATAGCAATAAAGGAGTCCACTTGTGGTGGTGAATAGTTGCGGCAAGCAAAGAACACCAATGGCAGGGTCCTGGGACCATGTGGAACTCCTTAAAGCACAGTGTAGTTTTCTGCCTTCAAGAACATTTACGAGTTCTGGGCTGGCAGACTAGAGACTTCACTCCAAGCTCTCAGCAGGGCTGAGGTCTCCTTTATACCAACCAGGACTACCCAGCTCCCAGCTGACTCACATTCCACCAGCCCCAACCTGTGAGAGCACAAGCAAATGGCCAGTGAGCCTCTCCTAAGGAGCTGAGAGAGTCTGCAAGCCAAGCTGGAGACAGGCAGAGCCTTTTCTCTACAGGCAGCACCAATGCATGAAAATTCTGAAGATGATCAAAGATGGTTATTAAGGTCTAATGGCTAATAATGTCATGCCAATTACCTTGCAAGTTTGGAGTTCAAGTGGGAAAAACCCCACAACTACTTACGAATTGCTTTCGTTCATGCACGTGTTATCTGTTCCGGGAAAAGCAAGCATTGAAGCAACTAGAGCACCTGTGGTTTCATTGAAGTTCCTAAGAAAAGAAAAAAGAAAACAGGAAAAGGTTCAAAGAACTTCCACCATTACTATACAGAAGAAAATTGTTTGCATGAAATACGATTTATTTAAGATGCTCAATAAATAGTTGTGGGAACATCACTGAAGCACATGCAGTACATGAGGACAGTCACACTGGTTTAAAAGGACTGCCCGACACCTAGAGTTACTGCAGTGCCTCTAGATCCAAGCAAGATACTAATAAACTTTTGGACAATCAAGATTCTATTTCCAGGGAGGACGCAACTACTGCAATTTACAGGCATTACTTCCAGCCTTGTCTCAATCAGCTCTCTCATCTGTGACACCCATTTGGCTTTGGTCATTCAAGAAGCTCCTCAGTGCTGCCCCAGCTCTCTAGCAATGACCCATCAGGAGATGCTGGGAACATTAGGAACAGAGGACTCGGACAGCAGCTCTGGCTCATTCCCCCATCTAGGAGGACTGAAGTAGAAAGGCATGAGCAGTCCTGGGAAAGGACACCTAGAGCAGACACACTTGTTTTAGAGCTAAATTTTATATTTCTGACTTAAAGCTGAGAACCACTGGAGAAAGAGAGAAGTTCACAACATGAAAACAGGATGATAGGAATTATAGTCATTTTGGTAATAGGATTTTTAAGCACAATGAAATAATTCAATGGTGACATCTTAATCACACTGGAGAAGCACATGCTCTTCAAACTGCCTGTGTGGCTTGGACTAGCAGGGCCTAGGCAGGAAAGCACGTCTTGTACTGACAGAGAGGAAGGTGATGCAGACAGCTCACAGGGTGGATAGAATTTTAATCCCAGAGTTGTAATGTTGGAGACAACTGACACAGGGACCTCCATTTCTCACTGGAGTAAGAGTGTGTATATATTAAGAAAATCCCTATGGCTGTCAAAGAGCCAGGGGACTCCAATGGAAACACCAAGAATATTCCTCACACATTTCATTGTTAATTCCAACTGAGAGGTTGTTCTTCTGGACCTTTTTAATTGCTGATCAGAACCAAGCCATCTGCCCCAGAGATCCCTTAGGACAGGATTTCTACACTATCTGCATAACATAACTACACTAACACTTCTCCACTGGCTATGCTTAGAAGCAATCCTGAAGGCAAAACTGGCTCGTTATAACCCAATGGGTTTAGCAGTCACAAAGATCACCACTCACCCAAAGAAGTCTGCCTGGTCAGATGTACCATACAGGGAGGGGGACAGCAGGAGCTCGGGGTATTCAGTCTCCTTGGTCCTCAGTGTCCCAAGTCCCATGGCAGCCATCACGAAGAGCACTGGGAGGATGACCTGAGCAATGAAGCCTCTGACATCCCGACGGGTGTGGTGGAATCTCTTGATGAACAAAGCTGAAGTCTTCTTCAGCAGCAGGGGCAAACCCTGCAGGCTTTTGGATCTGATCAGGAGCTGATCTGGGTACAAAGGAAAGCGTTTTGTCATGGATCAGTGTTTGTACAGTGCAGGGAACTGATGGTTATAGTATTCTGGGAGTACATTTCTCTTCCTGCACACCTTTACAGATGGAAAATCAAAACTACTAAGCTGGAACACGCACAGGGTCAGGCTTGGGACAGGACTCAGATTCTGGCTTGAGTCTTAAGTTCACGTAACATCAGTCTTTGTTTCATTTCAAATGATTTTCAGTTTGAGATCTTGCAAGAGGAATACAGCCTTCCAAATGCTCTAAGTTATCTACATCCTTCCTACCCAGCTACAACTTACAGGGGAAGCATATTATTCTTAGAGTTACAAACTGAAATTTTTCATCATTTAAAAAGCAGGTTCTCAGACAAATCTATAACAGAATTAATACTGAAATAAGAAAACAAGCACAAACCACTTGACCTTGTGCATGGACAGATGTTGTGGTATACTGAAAGCAGAGCCAAATCTTGTGCAACCTATTCCTCTTCATGAAATATTAACCTATATAATACAACATGGAGCAAATTCTTTTCAATCTTCTGTTTAAGGGTGGCACAAAACACTTTTCTACACATATGAATGACTGTTTACAGTAACATTTACAGTGCAGGTCATCTTTAGGAAGTGAGTACAAAAATACCTCTGAGTTGCCCTTTGGATGCCTCCCTAACTACAAGTGGTGTAAGGAGAAAAAAAATGTTTCTACCCCAAGAAAACATTTCAACCAGGTATTTGGCCATTTTGGGGTTGTGCCATCTTTAGCAGCTCTCAAACCCTGAGAGATAGGGGTCTAGCTTGATCCTCTTCTGAATGTGAATTTATCCCATTGTCTGGTCCTTTGGGGTCCTTTACCATACTGCAACATCTGGGACAAAGCAAAAAGTAGCAAGGAAGAGCCAGCTCAGAGCTGTGCTGCTTTTCCAACAGACTAAGGGGTTTCCACAAAGTTTCTTTCCAATTCTGCTACTTATGGAGAAATAATCTTCTACATCTATTACAGCAATTACTTTCAGAGGTACACATTTACTCTTTCACCCACACACTGTATTTGACCAGCTTAAAACCTGGATCAATTTAAAGGAAGGCAGATGCAAACAAAACCCCTCTGTAATTTATCCTGTGATTCAGACTGTTCCAAACCAGGGGATCTAAAGAACTGATGAGTGCTGTATTCCCAGTGATTTATTGGTTTTGTGATTCCTGGCTGGATGAAATGTGGTTTTCAACAAAGAAAGAAGACAGGGAGCTCAAATCAGTCCATCTGTCACTGTTTGCATCTGTGATAGATCTGGAATAAAACCTGAAGGTAATTGAGTACCGTCTCTGTCTGTGAAGGTGTCTGTGCTCACAGACATTCCGTCACTGCCACTTTGACCACTGGCTCCAGGCAGCTGGTGGGGCAATGCAGCATCTTCTTGCTGGTCCTTCACCAGCTCTTTTGTCAGATTGAGAAACACCTAGAGCAAGAAAATATGAAGGAAAATTTGTCCAAATTACTCCATTTACCAAAACAAAAACTAGAATACACTCTCCTGCTTCGTAGTTGTAGTTGGTACAGTGATCGTGCACTACAATCTTCTTTCTATTCCCTTTTTGCTCTGTTCTTATCACTGTAAAATTTTTGTTGTCCAGCTCCCTGTCACCTCTTGTCTCTCTTCTGCTGCAGCAGTGGAAACTCAAACCTTTACAGCTGCCCCCTGGACTCATCTTGTCCTAGAACCACCTGCTCTGTGGCCAGTGCGTAGGTGTGAACAAGGCTGCGCTTCAGCTCAGGCCCTACATAACCCTACTCCTCTCCATACCCACAAAGTAAGCAGCACACAGAAGTTCTCTGCATGGCACCAAGGAAGAAACAGGGAGAGTTGTTTCCCTGGGATATGTTCCCCTCTAGCCTCTGACAGCCCCCCTGCCTCCAAGCTGGTCGTGTGCAGCCATGGCAGCCAAGCTGCATGTGGCACATGATGTATAACTTATTCTTGCTGCCTTGGGAAAACACCTTAAAAGCAAGAAAAGATTTCTGAGTAGAAAGGTAACAATCTCCCTCCTTCCTTTCTGCAAGAAAAGGGGCATCACTATCCACAATTTACTTTTTGTTTCTGATGCAATTAAATGTGTTTATTTGACCAAAGATCTCCCATGGGAGAAAAGGTGCACCAGGTGACTCACTTGTACAACACAGTGATTTCAACATTCATGCTCAAGTTCATCATTTAGATGGTTTGCTGACTCCCTCCCATCTTCAGAGGCATGGAGGCCAGGAGAATAGTTCCAGAGGAAACACATCATTGCCTATCCCCCTTATTCTAACTCCAGTATCTCATTTTCTGAGCTGTAAGCAAGGTGAGACAGTGGCAAACTTTGTGCATTAGTATATGTATAGATTTATGGATACACCTACACACTCCTGTGTTCCTAATTGTAACTCACTGTAAAACCAAACCACTTCTTCCCTGCCTGAAACTCCCACATCCAAAATGTGCCACCATCTAGCCCAGGAAGCAGAACTACACAGCCCTGTGAAATTAATCTCCATAACATTTCCTTACGTCCAGTGGCTCCTGAGCTCATACCTCTTCCACAGTCGTGTTTGAAATCCCATAGCAGCCAAGGTGCAGATCATCCAAGCTGCTGTCCAGGGCTCTGAGAAGCGCCTGGTAGGCCCCTGACACTGTGGACTTGAAGGGGGGAAGCACGTACACGAGCTCTCCACCAATATCCTCCTTGAGATAAGCCTCTGGAAGATGGGACTGGATGAAGGAGGTCACTGCTGAGGTGTCACACTCCTCTATCACGTTCTGAAAAAGGAGGAGAACAATCTGTGGTCACCGAGAAGGCTGTGAGGTCAAACTTCCTCCTGTTCCATCCTGTCCCAGAGCATAATCCAGAAGTGATCTCAGAAGAGGTATCCAACACTCCAAGGTAAATATCACAAGCAGATGAAAGTGGGTTTCTGTCCCTTGAAAAGGGAAGTGTGGCACTGAGCCCATCTTGGTCCACCCAAAACCTTGCTGGGCTCCCTCTGCCTACAGGGATTGAGGTTGGGCTCAATCAACCACTCTGCATTGGCTCAAGGGTTTGTAGTACAACAGAGAAAAAGCCTGGGCACCAGGAAGCTGCCACCTGAGCTTGGCTGCCAGCACACACACACTCTATTTCCCAGGAAAAACAGGGCTTGCACACTGGTCTTTTTTCTTTTTCTCTATCTCTACTACCAGCAATTTGGAAGAGGGACTGATGGTATCTGCTCATTATTCTATGTGCTGGGCCTACCAACAGCACTGTAAGGAACACCATCAAGAGCAAAGTTCCTCACTCCTTGCAAGCAGAACACTTTGCCTCAGGCCAGACAGTGTGGATGGACTCTTTCCATCTGCTTTATTCCTCTGAACTCCAGAGTTCTCACTCTGCATCCAGCCTTGTATTTAATCCTCAAGGAGACCCTGTTCTTTTTTAACAAAGCAGAGCACTGACATTCCTGTTTCCAAGGGCCATGGAGGCTGTTCTGGTAGCCTTGCTGGAGAGCACCCTTCTGCTTTGAGGAAAGCAGGGACATATGCTTTGTGGGCATCTCTCACTGAGAAGAAGCGTGCCCACATCCAGATCCTCAACAGCTCTTTGGTACTGCTATCCTTGGACCTGCCACTCAGCTCCTGTCAGTATAGCTGTAAGCACCTACATCCCACAACAAGCCTGGATGGCTCCCTCAGGGACAGAACTCCAGCTCTAGGACCAGCTCAGACACAAACCTTCTTTTTGGTGAGTGTCAGGTGGTATCCATCACCAAATGTCTCCTTGAGGTAGAAAGGTGAACCACAGCATTTGAGCCCTCCATGCTCTAGGAAGGCGATTCGGTCGCTCAGAACTTCAGCTTCATCCAAGTGATGTGTTGAGAGAATGATGGTTCTGCCTGGAAAGACAAAGCTGATGTCAGCCACCATAGAATGAACACATGTGGTTACCTGAGACAGGTGAAAGCCTTGCTGAGTGAGGGGACACTGAGTATCAGGTGAAAATCAACTGCATTTTTTGGTAATTATTAGTCATATTGGACGAAAGGCATCAGCAAAGAGAGGCTGAAAGTTACTGTATTGTAAATTGCATGTTATGGTAAAGTTACTTTTCAAATGACACTGAATTTACAGAAACCAACCAGGATGCACCCTCCAGACCTGCAAAATCCCAGTCTCCCACAGTTCTTTCTCTGTACCCTCCAAAACCCACAGTTCAAAGTCGCTGATCCCATACTTGTAAAAGCGACACAAAGTCCCCCTCGCCACTGGGCAGCATCTCATTTAGTCATGGTACCTTTTTTATTCTTGGAGATAATTTCCCAAATACTCCTCCGGGAGCACGGATCCACCCCTGTGGTTGGTTCATCAAGTATCACCACCTTTGATCCACCCAGGAGAGCAATGGCTATGGATAACTTCCTCTTCATCCCCCCGGACAGGGTGCCAGCCAGCTTGTGACGGTGGCTGTAAAGCCCAGTCTCCTTCAAGGTCCTTGAAAACAAAAGCAAAACAACCCTGAAAGGTTGTCCTTCAGGCATCTTTTAAAAGCAGGGAATCTGAAAATACCCCAAAAAACCCCATAACTGCAAATGAAAAACTGCTCAAGTATGGACTGCTCTCTACTGAGTGATCACAGAGCAGGGAGACGAGTCACCCTGTAGCTCAGTCATCGAGATTTTAATTTAAAACATTTTTTAGGATGTTTTCAAAGTTTCCATCTGACAAGTCAAGGTTAAAGGCTCAACCCCATCAACTGAGACATCAAGATCCAAACTCCCTGGGATGTTCTGGCTGCTTCACTTCTCTGCAGAACGAATAAAGCCAACATCATCTTTCTGACTGCTTGATTACATCTTTTTCTGAGGAAAATTGTAAAGCAGCAAGGACTAGACCCTTAGCCCCATAAATTCGTCTCCAAAGAATTACCACAGAAGCTTGTAAACTTCCTGGAGAAGAGACACTGTTTTCTTACAGCCACAGGTATCAATATATTTCTGTAGTCAGACCAAGGTATCATTTGAACCTTAAACTGGATCTGCAGCTCTCCTCAAATCCATTAATTTGTGCTTTGCAGTGACACTGGCACTACCACACAATAATTTCTCTCTCCTCTCCAAGCCTGCTGTTTTTATACCTCTTCACGTCTTGGTAGAGCTCCTCTCTGCTCCAGTGAGGGACTTTGATGTACCCGTAGAGCAGCAGGTGTTCCTTCGTGGTAAGGTAGTTAAAGAGCACGTTGTGCTGCATACACACCCCCATGTTCTTCCTGATGACCTCCTGGTCAGTCCTGATGTCTTTGCCATACACAAAGATAGTACCTGACGATGTAGGGAACAATCCAGTCAAAATAGATCTGAAGGAAAAACAAATAGAAAGGGAAGTTAGAAAAAGGAGAAAACCGTAGGTAATTTTTTTCACATGGTCCTGTACCTGTCATCAACTTCAAGGTTTCCTTGTATCAACCATCCCATTCTTTCCATCCAGAGGCCACTGCCCACTGTGTCTCCTGCTGCCTGACCATACTCTGGTGGCAGTGTGGTAGCACATTAACATTCATGGACATCCCTGTATCCTTCTGTGGGAATGTGAGGGCAAGCACCAAGCTCACCCACTGAAGCCTGGCTACTTCTCACTGCTGTCTTCTTCAGCCTTCCTCTCCCCACTCAGGCCACTGCACATTCCATGCACCAATGCTCACAAATGCCCTCAACTTCCAGTGTAATTACTGGGGATTCACATAATGCAGTTACACTCCATTCTTTGAGGTTTGCCCGCAGCACCCAGACAGCCTTATATTGTAACCACAAGTGAGACTGAAACCCACCTCTTAATTTACTAACCACATCAGAGGTGGAAGACTGGTTTCACTGCCATTACTAATGAGATACAGGAGAGGACTTCCAGACAAGACATCTCACAGTGGGCAGCACTTTCATCTAGTTCAACCAAATAATTACCCCCTGGGAAATGGCCAGCAGATGTGAGTCCAACACCCTCTGCTCAGAATAACTACTTGCACATTACAGCTCACTTTTGGAGCTGTCCTGGAGGGGCTTCAGCGACAAGATGCATGTCAGACTGCCCTTCACCTTCCCAGAACTTCTCTCTCTCCTGGGACTTTTAACCATCATCAAAAAGAAGTAACTTGTGACCTTACTCAGGATTTTAAGTCTGCACTAAGTTTCAAGAAGGTTTTATACTTTTCTGCATATCACCTTTGCCTACACTTTGCAAACAGAATATGAGATGAATTGATAATAAGCTGAGATGAAGCACATATCTGTCTTACTGGTTTTGGGTCTTCTGAGGCTTCTATTTATCAGCTTAACGTTGCTTTCAGAGATATGCATATATATATCAGTGGAGAAATCAAGTTCTACAGGTCTGTTTTAGTGCTGTTATCTAACAAGTCAAATAATAATTTATAAACAGCAAGGCTGAAAGGCCAATGCATTAATCCCCTGCCACTCCAGCACAGCCAACAGATGAGCCTCTACAGCCAAAGTGTATCTTTATTAAGTTTTCTTGCTAGTATCACCTCAGCTTTGGTGTGTGAACAAGCTACCCACAGCTTCCAGAACAGCCTAACCCCAGGCACCAAAGTGCCATGGAACAAAACAACCTGAGTAGTTGCTGTGCTGGGTATTACAGGTGTCTCACCAGATTAAAAAGCATGTCCCTAAGCAGCAAAGAACCTTTGAGAACCTAAAGAATTCAAACAGATACAGGAACTCCTGAGGTCATCCATGAGCCAGATAAAACTACATGAGAGATTTGGCCTAACACAGTAACTTTGCCCAGCCCCACTTGCTCTCTCCTTCACCCAATCCCACCCCTCAGTATAAAAAAGAGCCGCTTTAAAGGGTACGCACATGGTTGTAGTTTTCCCAGCTCCATTGTGTCCCAGCAGGGAAGTGATATTCCCCTCATAGAAGTTGAGGCTGAGGTTGTCCACTGCAGCTTTGGATCCATAAACTTTTGTTATGCCATGGAGGGAGACTCCCAAGGGGAGATCAGTGGGCTCCGGTTCCAGGTGAGGGTGGGGGGCACCTTTGACACCGAAGAGAAGGGGCAGAGGACAGTTATGGCACTGCAGCAGCTGTTTGCACTGCTTTTCTCACCTCAGAGATAAACAGGGCTTTTAAAACCAAAATACAGCTAAGGCAGGTGCCTTTTATCCAGGACCGTTGAGAACATGTCACCGGATCTGTATCGTTTTGAGCTCTCCGGGATTTCTCCTTTTTACTCCTGCAGCTTCTAATCACTCCCAACAATAGGCATTAATCACCTCTGAAAAGGTCTCATATATAGGTGTTTCAGAGCACCTAACTTAATTTACACTAAGCAAGCACAGAAAATTAGAGGACATAACAGCAAAACTGCTGAGTTATTTTCAGTTAGGTACAACCAGCAAGCTTTTCTGTGTGAGCTCACAATATTTTACAGGCGAAACATTTGAAGAGATGAACAAAGAAGCACACGTCCCATTTGCCAAGTGGAAACCCATATTTGCTTGCACAAACAAAAGTGTATTTCTACACAGTGTGTTGTAGACAGAGATATACATGTAAGGTAACTGCCTAAATACAACATACATGAATATGCAAGGGACAAGCGGTACTGGATCTCCACAACAAATAGGAAGAGAAAAAATATAATTTAAAAGCCAAATCTCCATTCATGCAAGTACCAGCTTCCAATTTTTCCTGTGCTAAAAAATAAGGATAAACAGATAAGTGTGTTTTCTGAGTATGGTGCCCCTTAGAAATTTGGCTTTGTTCACCTAAAATATAAGTTATTATTGCTACCCCATGTAGTATCCACATACATATCTGATTGTTGAGGGTGACTTCTTTCCTTAACATCAGCTTGGAGAAGAGAAGGTCTCTTTGTTTCTCATTCCAGAAAGGAAGGTAACCGTTGTACTCGATCCAGTAAGATGGAAGCAATGGGAAGTACCAGGAAGCAGCCATGCCATATCTACCTGCAGGAAGAGGAGTCTCATCCAGGTGTCTGTTCCTCAGGAAGTATCACTATTTGGGGTGCACTCAAAATAGCCAAAATGAACTTCACAGAGATCTCTCCCCTCTTGATGTGCTCATGTGCTACTGAGACTTGGTAGAGAGTTTGCCTGATTGCCACAATAGGAAGCACTCTCTAATTTGTTATTCTGAGTAACTCCATAGCTGGAGGGCAGGAGTACTCTACATTTTCCACTGGGTAGATTTCCGTATGCCAGTGGACTGCTTCATTAGGTGGGGAAGAAAAGCAGAAGACAAATGTACTGGCTCTTGCCCAAGGCAGGAATTCTTTTTGAAATCAAATGATGTAAGTAACACAACTCAAAATCATTCAGCTGACAAATGCAGCCCAACATGCTCTGTTCTCATTCTCACCCACCAGACTGCAAATGCATCCCCCCGGGTGCTTGGCTTCAGCTTCTTCAGAAGACCCACCTACCCATGTGATAAGCTGAGGAACCCGAATTCTCCCCTGCTCTGCTCTGTCTCAGTGTCATTAACAGCTCAGACATCCACTATGTCATGCTCTCTCTGATCTAGAACAGAGGTATCCTATGTGTGCAGACTGTCTCACTGCCTGGACCACTGAATCAGCCACTGGTGTGTGTGCATTGTTTTCCAAAAGAGATGGTACAGCATCACCTTCGATGCTTTTTAGCCTTACCTGGGAAAACATTCCTTATATACCACCCCAGGATGAAGTAAATGCAGGAGTCTATCAGAATGAGCCAGCACATCCAGCCAAAGGAAGTGTTGTCTCCAATCATGGGGGACTTATACATGTTGTCCCACTGCAGACCTGCAGAAAGGAATCGGGAAATACAGTCAGAATCCGTGTTAGCCCATGAAGTGTCACCACCAGGGGAGCTCAAGGTCTAGTTTTGTCTACAGTAAACATACCTATGCCCTGTGCCTCGTAGCGAGCAATGTATTGACTTGCATAACTGAAGGCAGTTGGGGACAACAGGCTCTAGGGAATAAATAAAATGAAAAACAAAGAACTTATGAATTAGTCTTGAAGACAAGTCAAGTCAGTTAATCAATCAGGTCTCCCATTAGCCAGGAAAATGAGTAGAGTTTGTTTCCCAACAGACACAAAAAGTGCTGGACCAGGCTTATGATGAGAAGTACTACTGGTGACAGGCTGTAATGTCTCTTTAGAGCCTGACTTTGTTTTGCTTCCACACTCAGAACCCAACTTCTTTCCTCATGCAAGGCTTTATTTTAGACTTTTGCAATAGAGCATTGCTTGAGAATTACCTCCTGATGCCATGTGGTTAATTATTCTACCACTTGCATTAATAGATGTCCTTTCCTGAATCTGGTGACTCAGAGAAAACAAGTCTAACTTCCGGAACTCAACATCTACCTATACTGACACTTGGTAAGAAACAAGGCTTTACATCTACTTCCATGGCTAGGAATGTTATGGAAAAGCAGAACTTACCAGGAGGCTCTTCACAGAGAAGCTCAAGTGATTCTCAATGACGAGCAGAACGATGAAGGGGAAGAAGGTGAGGATGTACACGAGGCTGCCCACCAAGGCTGCTATGTTGGTGTTGTTGAAGAAAACACTGATGAAGTAGCTCATGGCTATGATGGACAGGCTGTAGTCCATGAGGTACAGGAACAGGAGTGCTGTGTTAGTTTTGGGAAGGATGTCACCCACTTTTAGAACAATAATGAGGAAGGTGACAGTGATCAGAAGGAAGATGGCACACTCCACGAACCAGGCGATGAAATGGCTGCTGGCATTAACACCCATCATCTTCATGTACTACAGAGAGAATGTGGGGAAAAACAACCACAAAAGACATTGGGGAGAAATGAAGAGGTCTTTCTGCTGACATTGATTTGCCTTTTCAGCTCCTGGACAGGTCATGCAACCAGACCATGCTCTTTCCCACTGTGACATCCCCTGTGTTTCTATCCAGGGAGAAACCATGCACTCACACTTCTGGAATGCCCAAGGTTTGCAAAGCAGTCTATTGCAAAAGAACAGCACAGATAGGATCTGCAAGTATCAATTGTCACAGCTCACAAGCTCCAAAGCAGCTTCTGGCCTTAGATTTGTAACTTTTCTAAAGCATTTTGGTTATTTTTTTTAAAATTATCCTAATTGGTACAGTGGCTCGAGTGTAAAAGCTCTCATCAAACCATTTCTCACACAACCCCAATTCGACAAATAATAGCTGAATTACCATGGTTACAAGGAAGCAATATTAATTTATTAAACTAGCTGATGATCAAGTCCCCAAGACTTGCATAAAACTGTAAATTTATTTTGATAAATCCAAAAGAAATTATAGATGCTGGTGTCTTCTTGTAGATTATTACACATCTAAAAAGACGACTGACACCCTGGTCCTTAGAGACAGGGAAAATGGTTCCCTAAATTAGAGTAAGGGACTGCCAGGGAGCCCCTGGGATTCACTCTTTTTCTATCTCGTCACAGGTCACACACAGAGTGCCCTTTTTTTTGGAAATGCTTTTGGTGAATCAGTATTTGTTTCCATGGTGTCGGATAAACCCCAAATCTGCTTGAGCTTTTGTTGCTTGCTGAAGCTTAGTTTTACTAAAGTTCTCTCCTGTTCATCTCTGTTGACAGTGATCACACTGAAAACCTGAGTTAATTTAATAAATTCCCTATGCCTCAATGTCAATTCTTTTCCAATAGGCAACCTGCAGAACTTCATTTCAGAGGAACTTATATAATATGTAGCACCTTCTGAAATATTAAGTATAATAACTTCAAGGATAGGAAATAAGTCACTTTTCATGTCTTTGTCCCCAGTAGGTATGACTCAAAGTCAATTTTTAGAGAGCTTTAAATCTTCAGAAAACTTGTAATTTTGTGAGGTGCCCATGTTTCCACTGTCCAAAGCTGCAAAGCAATATTCTCTCCACTTGAAGGGAGTTTCTGTGGCTTTGAGCCTGGTTACAATGTCAGAATTCAAATGCTGCAGGTCAAACAATAGGTATCTGGAATATTTTCCTTAATGCTTGTTTTGCTCCATTTAATACCGAACATGAGACACAGTGGCCACTAATGAGGAAAATCTGTTTAGAATTTTGCACGCCCCAGAAAGTTTCACTGTACCTCATAAAGCCTCAGATCTTTCTCTTGAACAAGTGTTTTAACAAAATCAGCTATAAACAGCACCCAGGCAGCCATCAGAGCAAATGGAAGAGAGTAGGTCACGCTGGTTAAGAACCTGTAAAAGGCAAATGCAGGCTTTAGCTGAATACCAAATGTTCTGGGGATTAAGGCTTTATGCAGAATATATTTTTCAGAACAATACTTTGGCACAGGAAAAGACATGCTTAGATTTCAAAACATGGAGTAAAATTAACAATTACAAAAAAAAAAAAAAAGACTCCTTTGCCATCATGCTGGATTTTCTATTCATGAAACCCCTGACTGCTCAGAATCTTTTTTCTTTTTTTTTTTTTTTTAATTACAGAGGGATTTCCTGATGCGGTCTGGAAGTTTAGCTCAGCGGCACCACTGGCAGGAGCAGGAAGCTCCATGGGCAGTGCCATCTCCTGGCTCTCTGATGGGCTGTATCCCATTTGGAAGGATCACACAACCAGCCCTAACTCCCAGCTCTATGCAGAGATATAATGGCCAAATGTTGCTGTCAGGCCATATTTCCTGGTATAGAGTCTTCTCTTCAAAGTGTCTGTTCTGCTATCCCAAAGAACAGGTATTGAGGATCCGAGTCACATTTCTTGGCTCCTCACTTCAATTAAAACCTTCTTCCAGTGCCAAATGTGTGCAGAAAAAAAAAAAAAGACAACAATGGCCAACATAAAATTTGTCCTTTTGTGATGGAAAGTAAGTTTTTATAGCAGGGTATTCCCTTTATTGCATCTGCAGGGCTTATGCTTTCCTCCTTGATTTCTAAACCTGGCTTAAAAAACACAATCTGTGTCATTCCTGGAAAAAGCTTAATGTACAATAACAGTAGAAAATTACATTTGTTTTTACTTTTTCTTTTTTTTTTAACCTGTAAAGCTGACAATTTCCTATGAACCAGTGCTTCCAGAAATGCTTCCATTCCAATGAAGCCTTATTTTTAAAGAACCCTGAAAATGCATTTCAGTAGCTCTACTGGCTCTTTGTTGTTTGGGTTTCTTTTTTTGCTACCACCTTGTGCATGATCTCTAGTTATTAAAAATTCAGCATTTCCAACACCTTCTGTGCACTGGTATATTTATATTCCCTCCATTTCCCTACAGGATGGCAACTGCACAATAACAATTGATAAGCAGGCATTTTATGATGACTTCTACTGGATGCAAATCCAAAGCCTTTAGGTATTTTAATAATTGAGCAAACTCATGTCCCTCTGAACCTGGGGTGGGGAGGGAAACCCGAAGGCAAGAGGTTTTCCCAGCAGAAAAGAACAAGGAAAAGGAGCAGCCAGCACTGTAGTAAGTGCTTCCAGCAGCCAGTTAATCATTGTACAAAACTCTCTCTCAGCAATAATCCAGGTATTTGTTGCAAAACTTGGTCTGGATGCTCCTTGCCTGCACTCGGGGGCACTTTGCTTGTTAACAACCCTGAGAAGAGGTTATACGCCTCCAACTCTCCTAAGTGACAGATGGGACAGAAGATTCATGGCTCTGCTATAGCTCCTAAGTGGCATCTTTTAGCTCCCAAACAATCTTTTGGCTCGCGCAGCTGACATGGAGGCTTTCAGTATACTCTGCTCCCAGGTCCAGTCTGTTCTTTTGGTCCAAGCACAGGGCACAGCAACCACCCAACCTTCTGATACAACTTGCTGAACATCCTTCAGTGCTCTCTGATGGACACTGAAATCCCCTCCCTGAGTGTTTTCCACTCAGTTTGGCCACCAGCTGTGGTCAGGGTAATAACTCTGAGGCAGTGCCATGCTGCCAGCTTTCCCACACAGACCAGAACTGCCTTGCCAGAGGGGCAGGTCCTCAGCTGTAGGAGATTCGCTCCTCTCTACTGCATTTGGCAGAGATGTTGTTCATACTGGTTGCAGATCTGGCTCAAGTTGAGGGAAAAGGAAGATGATCCAAAACTTTTTGATCTGTTTCACCATCCAAAACTTATTCTGGTCCCCACGGGGCTCTGTTAACAGGCTGTTAACCCAGGCAACTCAGTGCATCAAAAGCCTCTCTGTCCTCCCTCGTTACTGCAGAGATGAATTGTTCAATTTTATCTTCCCTCTTATCCTTCTTAAAGCATCTGAGCACCACCTGATTGAGAGTTACTCAGTATACACTGAACGTTATCTAGAATCTCTGGAATGAATAACAAATACCACACAGCTGGACAGCAGTCTCTAGGAACAAAGCTCATAAACCTAGGGATGCTTGTTTCTCAATAAATCCATTTTCTAAGTTCTGCTGCATTATCTGCACATAAACACCTGGAGAACAAGCCAACGTTCATATTTAACTCAAGTCCTGCCAAGTTTCAATTTCACCATGGGTAGTAGAACAGGGACAGGGAACGTTACCTGCTGTAAAACCTATAGTTACCATGACAATCCAGGTACATAAGAGAACACTGAAAACAAAAGATTAGGCAAACCAAACATAGATCATTTACACTAGAGACCAAAATTCCCTCTTCTGTTCAAACCTCTGGGGAAGAAAAAGGCCCCACCAACCGAAAAGCAAAACCAAAGATCATTTTTATAGGTCAGACAAGATGAGCTTACATGAAGCATGAAGACAAAAGCCACCCAAACTTACATATCCTTGTTGTAGCAGGGGTAAGGCATGGCCTGAACTTGAACTGCTATTTCCTCTGGTTTCTTGCCAGTCTGTAATTCAATAATGGCCCTTTCAATGCTGTCCTGGATATAAATGAAGGCCCGGCTGTAGATCTGGCTCTGGGAGGTGGAATTGTGCGGGCCCACGGTCCAGATGCGCTCCCGTATCCTGTTGGTGGTTTGTGTGATCTTGCTGCTCATTCGGATTGTGTAGTTGAGCACAGGAGGGAGGGTCAAGGCCCCAGAAACTGAGGATCCGGGGCTGCTATGGCTTGAGGGCAGCTTGAAAATGATACCTTGGAAGAAAAAGGGGAAAGGCTTTCCTTTGGAGTTGACAGCATGGGAGCAGTACACACAGATACATGGGAATTCCTCAGTTTTGTAAGCCTTTTCTACATTTCACTTCTTTGCTGCACAAATAATGCTCAGATGGGCTGACACTTGTCACAGCTGTGCCCAAAGGAGCTCCCTATCAATACAGCTCATGTCTCAACGTTGTAACGTAAAAGCCTTAGGAATACAGTGCTGACAATTGTTGATGACCTACACACATATGTTTGGGCCCACACAAATTCCTGCAAAGCTGAGAGGTCTAAGACTATAAAAGCTTTGCACGTTCCCATTTGGAAATTGCATTTATGTACAGTTTGACAGACAGGAAATTTTTTGCCTTTAAAATGTCTGTTTGAGTAGAGGCAACATCACAGAAGTTTTTCTCTCCACAATATCTTTCCTGATTATTCCATATTAAAACATACGATGGAATAGAGTGGACGACAAACAGGGAAGAAAACTGCTTTTATGGGAACAGACAAATATTATCAGGGTTTGAAGTTCCAAGAAAAGCAAGTTTCTATCTACTCCTCAGTTATGAAGTATAAAACCAAACAGGTCACAGGAATTATAAGTAAATCCTAATTGAGGAGATATTGGCCATTGTTTTAAAATTAAGATATTTTTGTATTATTCAAATTAATGTAAGTTCCTATTCCCTGTTCCCTCCACTGCTCTCTGCAGTTTGATCCAAAGCTGCAATCCAATCCCACAGATGTGAACAGTGTGACGAAGACCCAATATAGCAATATAACATTATGGTGCTTGGCTGGAGTATCTCAAGCACTTTATGACTTCCTAACAAATTGAACTGTCTCATATTTGGACTTGAGGATCTTAAAGGTCTTTTCCAACCTCAATGATTTTATGATATCTTTTTCAGTTAAAACTTCTTTTCCCACAGAACCTTGAAATAAAGTCGTTGCATGAAGATCTCCTTAGGGCAGTGGAATTTTGTTCAAACTGAGAATTAATAAAGAGAAGTGACCAGCTGACCAAGCAGAGGTGTAAGAGAAGAGGAGGTATAAAAAGAAGAGTGTAAAACACTCCATAAGGAGGTCTCAGGGTGCAGGCCCCACACACACAGTGGCTCAAAATCAATTGCTGTGCAGTGGGAGCTGTGACCATAACAGTTGTGGTGAAAAGCCAGATTTCTTATGCTGCACTCCCGCCCTCTATCAGGCTAAATTTAATTTACGGGGGGATTTGAGACTGTCACATACTTGCAAATAGCTCATTCTTCAGAAAGAGCTTCTTAGCCACCATTTCCATTTCCTCTAAGTCCTTGACTCCCTGAACACGGTTAAACGAGACGCAGGAGGACACGTTTACAGCAAGGGTAGCAAGAGTGTTCAGCTGATCAACAATGTCAGTGTTGTTCTGTAATTCCAGCCGAATATCATCTGGAAGAAAACCCCACAGACAAAACCATCAGCATCACTACAATAGCAAAAAATCCATCACATCATTCCACCCTTTACACTAAGGATGACACCAGAAAGGAAGAATAAACTCCCCATCACAGTAAACATTAACTGTAAAATACATTTCTTCACTCAGCAGTGCAATGAAGGCATGTTGTTGACCCAGTTTTTATGTTAATCATTTGTAATATGCTCGTGAGTTTGGCTTTGGGAGGATGCCAGCAGAGGGATGTGACAGCCATCCCAAATCACAAGTCCCTCCTAAGCTGCACACGGTGCTCACCATTCCTTCCACACCTTACGGTCCTGGGTGTAATCACCTCGCCTGTTGAGCTGCTGTGTCTCAGGGGAGCACAAGCCCATCAAGGCAGAGCTGTGTGTGCTGTGCTGATGTGTGGACTGAGCCTGATAATGCAGTTAATGAAGACATTGCTGTTTGCTGGCAGGTTCCAAAGGTGACTGCGTAACGCAGGGAAGTAAGAGGGAACAGCTGCTGCTGGCACCACAGCTTTTGGGGAGTTAAGACAGGAATTGTTACTCATGGAGTAACACAGGGGTCATCATGAACAGGATGTAAATGCCCTTCTGACTGCAAGAGACCACAGCCACCCTTGGCTGCTGCTGGTTACATTGGCATAGCCCAGATTTATGTTAAGATGTATGGCCACCCATTGAAAGAGCAGGTAGGGACAGTAGGACAGGGAGAAAGGGACTGGGATCCTCCTGCTGTGCACTCACAGGGGGTGATGTATCCACGACCACAACTGTTGGCTGGTGACTCTCACAGTGCACATTAGCAACTCTCACCTTGGGGGACCATGGAAGACCACCTTAGAACAGCAAATTGTAGCACAGCATCTCCTCTGACTCCATCAGCCTCGGTACCTTTATCTGATCCTTTGCTTTTCTGCTCTGGAGAACTTTTAGTTTGAACCTTTTTGCAATGCAAGTCAGCTGTCCACAACATTTCCAGCAGTCCCAGGTAGCTCATTTAAAGTCTTAATTACAGCTAAACAGTGTCCTCCAGTGGCCACACACAGCGGTAGAGTCTCCCATCCCACTCTCCCTTCAACACCCAGGAGAAACATCTCTTCACAAAGTCCTGCGCTTTCTAAGAGTCTTTTCCCACAGACCACAAGATTCCCGGATCAGTACTGAGGCTGCCTTGCACTAAAGCATCCAACACTGGCCAGAGAAGAACAGCACTATGGAATGGCTGCAGTTTGGTGCCTCTGGAGCTCCCAGACCTGAAGTACAAGTAAGAAAGAGGGCAGCACATATGAACACACACTTACCCAGTTCATTTATTTGACTCAGCAGTTCAGCTGCATCCAAATCCACCATCATCTTGATAAAAACCTGCACAAAGGGATTCTGCAGAGCGTCCTATCAACGAGAAAAAAAAAAAAAAAAAGAAGCATCAGTTTGACCAGAAGCCTCTTGAGCTTTTTCAGTGTATTTCTAAAATGTAACAGACCAGTTGACTTCACTGTGCATTTGACAACCCCCTCCCACTCCTTTCCTGACCTTCCATATTTCACTCAGTGTATCAGGATAGGGAGATGCCAGCAATGACAATGTCATACAGAGCTCTTTGAGTTCAAGTTAGTGCTTCTGGGAGTCAAGAGAGGATACCTGCTGAGTCTCCCCCAGGTATCAGAGTCTCGTGAAAAAAACTATGGATAATCTAAGCTATTCTAGAAGTGCAGTAAACTTCCCTTGTGTATGTTTTAAGTCCTGTGAACACAGCCAGAGCTTGGAGATCAGCACAGATTTTTGTTTGGCTGAATATTTCATTATTCCACCAATGAGTGCAATCAGTAGAAGATATTTAATTTCACTTTTGCATATTCCACTCTGGATTTTTCTCTTGGTGCCATGGAAATTGGAATGAATTCCAACCCCTGAAATTAACTTTTGATGCTTTAGGTTTCCAGGAGTCTCATTTTCTTAGTTTGTAAGAAAAGGAGACAATTTTTATTAGAGAATGGGAAACAAGTGTGTGTAACATTACAGTCTACTGCTTTCTGTATCCAAGCAAGGCCAGGCTCCTTAGGAGGGGAAAGAGAAATTTTATTTACATTCACTGAGGTACAAAACATCTTCCAGCTCTTATGTGTGTACCCAGAGCAACATGCTTATTATAGATACTGTTTCATTTTGCGAAAAAGTCATTTCTTGCCTGGTCCTGGCTGGCTGGATCACTCCATCAAGCAGAAAGTTAATTTACAAATGGAAGAGCGTTCCCTGCTCATCTCAGCCCTCCAGCTGGCCCCAGCATGGCCAGTGTCAGGGAGCATATTACAAACAGATCATTTGACACAGAGGATGTGCGTGGCAAGGGGAGTCAGGAGTATTCTGTTAAGGGAACAGGCAGGTACAGGCACTGGGAAGTCCGGGACAGAAGCCTGAGAAGGGCCTCCCCACATGACCTCAGATGTCAGTGGAACTGCAGTTCATTTCGGTGAGTAAATCCATCCTCCCAGTTCCCTCCTGGCAAGAGAGATAGTGGAGGTAGGATCTCATACCTTGATCATTGGAACTGTCTGGTTTAACTTAGCCAGGGAATTAACGATGACAGGAGACTTGTCCAGCCACTCTTGGGACTTCAGGGCTAGATCAGCCATCTGCTCCAGGGTTGCATTAGACTATAAAAGAAGCCCACAACATAAAGGATTAATTTATTCATTATCTTACAGATTTTAATCAATAAATGTATCAATAAAGCAGCTGAGACCAAATTTGGTTTCCTCAGAATTTTTCTTACCATCCTATCCCTGTTTGGCAAAATGCCCCTTAACACACTGAATTTGATGCAAGTACTTAAAATATGGCCCTAAAAGTGCCATTTAGAGCATGTCTTGGAGATTAGCTTTCCTTCTACCACTGGTCTACTTGTGAACAAGCACTGGTTAGAGCATTTGTCTTGGGAGACATATCTCTCTTACTGGCTGAAAATATGGGGGTGAAACTTCCTAAATATTATACCAACAGCAATTTTCTGGAGGTAAGATTTATTCAAAGACAAAAGATGAATCATATATCAGCAAGGAAACTAGGAAAAGAAAGTTGGATTAATACACCATACAGTGAGAAAGCAGGCCTGTGCTTCTCAGAGAAACAAGCCTGTGCCAGATAAATTACAACCCTCTGGAGTGGGTGTACCATGATGTCCTGGAACAGAGCCATACCTTCCTCATGATTGCTCGAGTTTCTGGGGTATCTGGTGTAAAAAGGATCTTCCCAAGCACCATTGGTTTTAAAAAAGACCAAATTAAAGCTCCAGTCGGGGTCTTGACCAGGTCCAGGTAAAAGGATAAGCAAAATGGTGCTGCAGGGGGAGAAAAGCAAACAAATTGCACAGAGAAGAAATAGACCAGACACAAGAAAGGTACCACTGTATTTTTCCACATCTACCCTGTTTGTTGCTGTGTCCAGAGAATGACTTCAGGGCCCTCCTTCACTGACTGATCTAATGCATCTTGACAAAAGCAATCCACCCCCAAGATCTCCTGTTGCTGAACTCAAGACAACAAGAGTCTCACTGTTCAAGCCAAGATTATCTGCTCGAAGGTTAAATGGAGTTTTGTGAACTCAGAGGAGCTAATAATGTCACTACAGTCAGAAAAACTACACGTCAAGAAAAAGCAGTGACCTGTCGAGCCCTAAGACCAGATCATCAACAAATGGGAGACAGTGCAGTGTCAAGCACTGCTCTGCTGCACAGGCAGTTTTCCTTTGAACATTTATGGAAATAAAGCTCCAATAATTAGGGCAGCACAGATCTTCAGCTAGCATAAATAATGAGCACTTGGAGCCCTCAGAGACATACAGGGGAACAACTCAGCACTACACCTCTCTGCAAATAGCAGAGAAATGGTTTTGCCCTAGGGAAAAGCCAGACTTACTGGAGTCTTGAGGAATCCCATATTTCCTCATCAGCTTTTGGACATAGACATCCTCCACGTAAGAACTGTTGCTTATGGGGTCTCCAAAATCTGGAAGCAAAGACTCAAAGAACAGGGGGGTGATCTCCTGGTTGCAGAGAACTTTTGACATGGACTTAAATGTGCCATGTGTTATCCTAAAGGTGGCTGGTTTAAATAATGCCTGCAGAAAAGACAAAATGCAAATAAATCCTGCACGCTGAAAGGACACCACTTTGAGAGAAAAGAGAAGTAACAGAATGAGAAGGCAAGGATTGATCATGTTGACACTGCTTTCTTAGGATAAGTTTGCCTCTACCAAAAAAAAGGAACTTTCCATGGGAATAATGCATTTTTTTGCTAATATCTGCTATGACTGTGGTAGCAAATTAATTTCCAGGTGTGAGAGCCAGTGTGGGAAGTGCCTACAATGTGTGCAGAGTAACTCCCCATTATTGACACAGACAGACCCTGGGTTACAACACGGAATTCGTCACACAAATGTGCACATTCCCTAACCCCACCTAGCCCATGAAAACACGTGGCTCTACAACGTGCAGGCAAAGTGATGACCAGGAGTGATTCCTGTGATCTGTGTTCTCAATGACTATGGATCTGAGAGGGACTGGGCATGGTACTGGATGAAGGTAGTGCACCCTGAAGTTACTGCAGCTGTCAGAGCAGTAATGTGTTTGTACTGAATGTTTAGGGAAGGCTTGAGGCTTTGGGTGTGACCTAAAGCCAGAGCAATTTTTGCTGTTAACTTACTGGTTTTGCCTTTACTGGGCAGTTCCCCAGCTGTTTTCACCCGTTGACCCTTCCAGTATTCTGCTGGAAGTCTTCCCTCCTTCAAGACAGTTGTTCATGCCCTGTATTTTTACTCTAAGTGTCCCTCCCACAGCATGTGTTCCTTGTGTCCCCTTGTCATGAGAACATAACGGTCCCACTGCTCCAAATCAAAGCTTTCCCAGGAAGGCAGCATATCTTCACAGAATGGTTTGGGTTTGAAGGGACCTTAAAGATCAGCTAGTTCCACCCTCCTGCCATGGGCAGGGACACCTTCCACTAGTCCAGGCTGTTCAATGCACCATCCAAACTGGCCTTAGACAACGCCAGGGATAAGTTTGATAGAGATTTTTCTTGTTTTAATGTGGTTTAATGTGGTTTCCAGGGTAGGAAATTACTGTGGGAAGTGTTCCAGTGGTGTTTGGCCTCTGAAGCACATGCAGACTACACGTACCTTAGTTAGTGGCATTTTCCTAGACTGCCGGAGCTTTTTCAGGGAATGAATAGCTTGTAGCAATGGATCAACACCAGATTCAACCTGGTGTCTGAAGTATTTCATTTTTGTCAGAAGGCCTAACATCTTGTCCATGGGTTGCTGAAGTTCCTTAGGGAAAAACATCTACAAGAGGCAGGAAGGAAATCGATTATGATTAGCAGGAATCTGTGTGTGCATGTACACACTTATATTGTGTTAATTCAAAGATAACGAATGTGGGATTTTCAAAACTGTTAGGAGGTTTATAGGGTGGATGACCCATGGGAAATGAATGGGATTTGTATTCCTAAATCCCCAAGTGCTTTTGCAAACCACTCCCCTGAATATTACATAATCTGAACAGTGCACATTTCCAAACACCTACAGTTGGGAAATGCGTGTCAGCTACTGGCTGGGATATAATCAGGTCTCTAAGTGGTAGCATTTCACACAGCATAGGTGTCAAATCCTATAAGTAACTTTTGACCTGAGCCCAAATTCATTGGCATTCTTGTTTAATAAGCATTTTTAAATATGTACTCATTTCTCTGTGGATGTTCTCTTCCATGCTGTTCCTACAGCTGTGTCTGTGGGATATTTGAATCATTTAATAACTTCATAGTTCCAAATAGATAGGAAAAAGATATTTTACAGGACTTTTTCCAGGGCTTTCCTTTTCAAGGAATAAAAATATTTAGCCCAGTGCCTTATGGGTCAGTTGGGAATGTTCAAGAGGTTGTGACAGCACATAAATGATACTAGCAGATAGGGAGGCATTTAGAGTAGGTCCAGTGCCTTTAAATGAGGTTTGCTGGTTTACACCAGCTGGGATTCTCGTTTATATCCACACTGTCACAGCATGGATTTGCAATAAAAATTACTGCATGAGCAAAGCCTGATCTTTGGCTTGTGTAAATCCTCATAGCTTCTGGCCACTGCAGTGATATTTTATGACCTTTCAGCCACTGTGTGCAGCAAAGGCTACAGAGATCGCTCCACAAAGCCAGCACTAACCTTGTACAAGAAATTGTAAACGTCCAAGTGTCGTAACAGGGTGACCCCCAGGATGTAGGTCCCACGAGTCCTCTCTGAGAGAGAGAGTTTGCACAGCTCCTCTGCCACCGGTTGCAGCCGTGGGTCAGCGGGACGGACACTACAGGACTCCAGCTGGAGTAGCTCAGAAATGAGCTGTGTTTGCACGGAGGGAAAATGGATTTGTTAGGGGTGGACTGCACACTCCACTATGCATGGATTAATCTTGCTGTGCTGTTGTTCTTTCCACAGTGTTATATTTCAACCCTGAGAACCCGGAAATGCCTACCCATTACTCCCTCTCCCATGGACAAGTCCCAAGGATTGTGTTTTACTACCCAGCTTGCACAGTAGTAAAAGCTTTTGTGGCTTCAATTTCTTATTGACTGATATATGTGAAGTTAGGAAAAGAGCTCACTCTTTGGGGCTCAGTCCAGACAAGATGGCTGGGAAGGAAAAGCATCTGGAGCTCTGCTTGCACAGGAGGCTGAGGAAGGCAAGCTCATCTCTCATTCTGGGAGGCTATTTTTGGACCCCAGGTGCTCCCATGAGATGTGGTTTACAACTGTCTTTTCCATCTGGACTGTGACAACTTCTGAGCACCAGGACCTCACGGAAGGCTCCGCCCAGCCCTCATTAGTCTGTCCCAATGAACCATATCCTGCCGTGGATCAGAGCCATCCTTCCCCAGGCAGGGCCTGGCTGTGCACCAGCCACTGATGACAGCCAGAGGGACCAGATGGCTCCTGGTCCCCAGTGGATGGACTGACATCAGTGACTGCTCCGACTGCATTCCTGGTGGTGATTCCAATCCATAATGTGCTCTGCTGTCTATCCCTGTGGGATCACCTTCCCCTCTCTGTGCTTTCACACATGCAGTGATCTGCTCAGCTGCATTCACTAACTAATTCTGGTGTTAATGGCCTGAGAAGCAGAAAGCAACAAGATCTCCCAACAGGATGACAGCAAACTTACCTGACTGCTGTTTAGCGGGAGAGATGTTTCCAGAAGAGCATCAACACTGGCTGCAGACATTCCTGTTGTGTTTTTGAGATCCTCCTTGAGCTGGTCCACATTTTTAAACACATCTCTTAACTTTTCTGTAAAGAACAATCAAAGAGCAATTGATATAACAGCTTTCTCCAGACACATAGCAATCTCAATCAGACAGAGAGGACTTTAGGTGAAGTATGGAAGTGTGGTACCCCAGATAAAGGATCCCAAGGGGCATGGGACATGGTGCATGGTTATTTCATTAATATCACTTCTTCCTGGCAGCTAGGCAATTGTTGGGGCTTCCAGCAGAAAGTATGGTACCAGTGATGGTGTACCAACCCTGTAAACACAGAAAAGTACCTTGCTTGCTAGAGTTTGTTAAACTCTCAGTCATATTCAACATGGAATTCAAAGTAGCCATATACTGAGGAATCTCTTGAAAGAAAGCAATTTCTGGTACATTTTCTTGAAGCCTACATTGGGGAGAAAAAAAAAACAAAAACAAAACAACAAACAAAACTGAGAACATGAAAAGAAGGCAAGAAGTCATTTCCTAAACAGAATCCTAAAGCAGTCTAACTCTGGGAAGAGCCTCACCAATTCAGCTGTGTCTGGATGTTCGTGGCATTCCCAATGAGTACATTCTGAAGCTCTTGGGAGATTCTCCTGTGATTCAGGACACTGGCCACCACTTGACTGCTCAGCTCCACAGTGCGAAGGAGCTGCTCGTGGGATTGGCCTCGCTCGCACAGCTCTGCAAAGCCAACCTCGGGGAGGTGGCAGAGCTGCTGCACCGACTTAAAGCTCTCATAGTCATACAGAAGGGTTGTCAGATCCTGCAGGCGAGAGATCTTCAAAGGAGGTTTTGATGAAAGAAGACAAATGCACAAACACCAGTTAGAGGACAGAATTGTAAAAGGCAAGTTTTAAAAAGTGCAGCTGTCCCTTTCTGTTTCTCCTTAGGATTAAGATTTTAGTATATATATATTTTTAGGTTCATTCAAAAGGTCTTCAATAGGACAGTTCACCACAATCGTTCCTACATGAGTTTGTAGCAGACCTGGTTGGATCTAATAAACCTTGCAAGCCCTAACATATCATTTCCCCCACCCAACATACACACACAGCAATACTCCTTTTGGACTTACTCATTTATCAATTAATCTTCCCAGAAACCAAATAAATCTACCTTGCCCAGCAGGTTCAGCCTTTCAGATACCACCTGGTCATCTACTAGAGCACAGCAAAGAGACTTGGCCTCCACATCTGCCAACATGTGTAAAATTATAGTCCTTTGCCGACTCTGCTATTATGGGCTTCCCTCTTGTCCGACTTCATTATTTACATTATCAGGCTTTTATGGGAAGAATTATTTTCAGGTTTATGCCTCTGAGTACCTGTCACACTGAGGCTCATTGTATTATTATTACAGATATATTGCACAGCAACAGCATTGTAAACTGTTATATTTTTTAAAAGGACTCTTTAATTCTATTTCTCATATGGAGCAATAGGCTAAAGTGCATGAATGCCATTAGTGCAGTCATGTGTGCATGGGGTAAGAAGCATTTTATTCCAATGAGGCATTGCCAAACCCAAAGCTGGTGAGGGAACTCCATCAGTAAATACTGGTGTGAGACACGGAGGGCTAAGGGAGCATGTGGAGACTTGACTCCAGCCACGTTGGTGTTGCCACAGCTCCTTAGGTGCAGTGGTAACCAAGTTAGTCATGCTTATAACTGCAAATTAGGGATGCACAATTCCCTGATCAGCAGGGCAGAGATATCTAATCCCTACTTGTGCCTTCGAGAACTCCTCCCTACCCACTTCTCAGCTGAAGCAGAGGCATCCCAGAATGATCTCAGCTCTGCAAGGTGCTTCACTAAGTCTCAATGAGCTTTAAAACCAACAGTGCACTGAGCAATATGCTGCCATTGGCAATCTATGCAGTGCCCATCCTTTTGGGATGGCTGGTGGAAAACAGCCATTCTGGCTAGGAGGACAAGAACACCTCTGCCTTCTCTGAAAGACAGGTATACACTCGGTAGCAACTGATACAAGAAAAAGTTCCTCAACCCAGTTTACTGGTGACCTTCAAATACAGGCAGAACACAAAGTTTCCATCCTAGTTTTTATCAGCTGTTCTTTTCAGAAACTTTTTCCTTTTTTCTAAACCACCATTGCACATTCATGTATCACTGCGGGATGTCCTTCAAGTCAGCATTTTAAGCAGACTCACTTTTAGCTTCAGGAGCTCTGGTATAGATGAGTGTTTCTCAGAGATATTATTTTGCATAAAAGAGTTCTTTTTCAGATGAGTTTGCTTCAAAAGCAGGGTGATGTTTTCTGCGCAGAGAAAAAAACAATAGTTACTCCAGACAAAAATGCCAGACTTGCAGAAACTTCACAGGTAGGAACATCAGCACTTTTATTCAGAGGCCTACTGAGTATTGCTATTTTCCACCAAATTCACGTGGCCAAGAACCTGTGAAATCCCAGAGGAAGGCTTAGGTGGTAATCTGAATTATAATGGATCCAGTCCCAATAGGTACTCTGTTCCTAGGGAAATCCACCCCACCCTGGCAACAGGATTCTGGCAGGGCCCTTCAGAGCACGCGTGGTATCACCACTCTGTGAGCAGGTAAAGCCTCAGGTGTTACAATAACCTCATATGATCAATATCTAAGTGAAATACCAAGTTAACTCTCAAAAATAACTGCTGTCATCCAGGTACAAAGAGCTGTAAAGGGAAATAGGTTTCTATTTGTAAGACTTCTTTATCTGAGTGTCAGCAACCTGTCATCACATAGTGAAGAGTAGATGTGCCTTCTGGATAGAGTGGGATAGAAACTTATAATCACAATGTGACATAACTCAAATAAAAAAGGAGTCTGGCTTCCCGAGGTCTCACAGCCCCAGTTAATTACCAGCAGATGAAAACATGCAGCACCACTCCTTCCCACCACTAGACAAAACACTTGGAAAAGACAGGAATGACACATTCCAGCTGAGGTCCCGCAGCATTAATGAAATCATGATCACCTGTCAATTCTCCGTCTTCAGCTTCAGCAGCATTTATTAAACACTTCAGGTAAGGGTTACAACTGTTATTCACTGTCACCCGCAAGAGGGTGTTCTCAAATTCCAAAAACAGAAATCTGAAAAATAAGATGGAAATTTAAATCAGCTTCTCTTTCAGAAACAAGGTACTTTAGTAAGCAACCTGTCAGCTGCGTAGATGCTGTTCCTTGGCAGTGTAAATAAGAATTCCAGATAAAAGCCATCTCTCCTGAGTGGGTACCCTCCCAGTTTTATTTCGTCAATTCTTTTTGCTGTTATGTCATTCAAACCATATGTATAAGAAAACACACTTGAAACGTTCACTGTGGATGTGAACGTAGATGGAAAGGCATACCCAGGGGAGACTGAGGATCTAAAATGAGAGAATCATACCATGGAGAAGGGGTTTCCAAAGAGCCCAACACTGGTGGCAAGACTCCTTCAGGACTCTGCTTCCACTGTGAAGTGATATGTGCCAACAGAAGATTTTTGGAAGTCTGACTTCTAGCTTTATGTTCAACTCAAGAAGTTTTCTCTTTTTTTCAATTTAACCCACATTACACCTCATGCCCTAAACTGTGGAGATTGTAGACTTGGGTTGCTCCACAGGAGAAAATTACATATTTCTCATGCCAGAATGAGAATGGTGGTCACTACCCATAAATTCAATTACAATACCCAAAAGGCAAACTCACCGTGCGATCAAACCAGTTGGTGACAGACTGTGGTCACTGTGAGACCAAGGCAGGGTCTTGTTGTAGACGGTTTCTGCCACAACAACGAAGTGATAAGAGATGATGTCAATCACACTGTCAAAACTAGTTTTGTTGGAGTGAAAAGCTGAGCTGGAACTTATATTGAATTCATTTAGCAGGTCAGAGAAGTTCAGTCCCTTGAGAATGTAGAGGCTGGCTTCTGTGATTTCCTGAGCTGACATCTCGTTGGCAGAGTTGTTTGCCACTGCTCTCAACAACTTTGCAAAGGCAGCTGCTTCAGTTAGATTCCTTTTGGTGTTGAGGAACCTGTCAACCACATCCCAGACACTTGTGTAATAACTCCATTCAGGGAGTCTCTGCAGCAGGTTGTTCACGTCAAGCTCATCCTGTGCTACACTGAAGAGCATGGACAAGTTATTCCAGCTTCCAACTGTGTCAGAGAAATTTAGGGAGTTCAGCACTGTTTCATTCAGCATGGCAGGAATCAGCAGGCTCAAAAGCTGAGATAGGAGCACATCGTGGACTGGGATGGGACAGGAGAGGTTACTCTGCAGCAGCCCCTCCGTGACAGCAGTCAGAGCTCTCGCCTTCTCCTGTACCCAAGAGTTCTCCAGCTCAGACACAAGGTTTAATTTGGAAAGGAAACTCAGAGAAAAATGCAGAGATTGGGTGATGCACGACAGCTCCTTGGAGAAGCGCTCACTGCTGTTCTGGTAGAGAGCAGCAAACTCTGGAGACAGTTTCAGGTTTCTTACGGCAAGCTGGAACACTTTGGCAAAGCTGTCATTGTGCACTGTTCCACCCTCCATGCCCACGGAATCAAAGAGGGGCTTGCAGGGGCTCCTGGCTGAGGACTCCCTTAGAGTGGCATTTTCAAACAGCATCTCAAGTGCTATGTGGAGCACGTCTTCAAAAGAGCAATCCTGGAGCATCCTATCACCATCGTTGCTGTTCTCCAGGAAAGGACTCAAGGCTGAATGCAAGAATTCCCAAATTTTTGCCTCTAGAGAAGTATTGGACTGTAGGGAAGACTGGCTGAACTCCTGCAGCAGCAAGTGTGAGAAATCATAGACAATGTCCATTTTTTCTGCAAATGTTTTGTTTGAGTTGGTGTCATGAAGAACTTTCATCCCCGCTCTCCCTATTTCAATCAGTCTCTGGGTATAGTTACTATAAGTATCAAATAATAGGATGATAATGTCAAGCTCACTGATACTATACCTTTTCTGCAAACCTTTTAAAATTGAGATACTCCTTTGCATGGCCTGCAAGTATGTGGAGATGTTGGTTCCTCTGGAGTGCTCTTCCCCATACAGTTCAAGTATGGAGGATGCCAAGTTTAGCAGCTGCTTCAGTTCCTCACCGAAGGGAAGACTAGAGTCCTTTTCCATGGCATTGAGCTGATATTGCAGCACATCTCGAAGTGACTGGGGAGTAAGACTGTCTGTACTATTCCAGTTCACAGACTGGAGGCCTTCAGCAATATGCCAGAAAGCACGCAGTTCACTTCTCTGCCTCACAGAAGGGAAATCTAGGAGTTTCTGCATTAGCTTAGACAAAGAAGAGATCAGCAGATAATGATCACTGGTATTCACCTCTCTCATGACACTAAGAAGCCGCTCAAGGGACAAGAGGTGTTCTGCAAAATTTTCAGACATTCCAGGGGCCAACAAGAAGTCAGAAAATAATGATGACACTTTTTCATCTGTGCTGAGATAATTCACTATGTCTTCAAGCGAGATTGCATCAAGTGCAATCATTTTGATAACTTTCCATGTATCCTCTGTATTAAAATGAGTCCTGTTTGAAATTATCTCATTCCAAATCACTGCAGCCATAGTAAGAACATCCTGATTTTCTTTTCCATAGGGATTAGAGTAGAAGAATTCTTCACCACCACCTTCATACAGAGGAAGTATTTCTTGAAATATTCTTTCTAAGTCCAGTGTGCTGTCTGTGGAAGAAGCTGAATTGAAAAAGACTTTTGATGAACCATACAAATCATTCGGATCTGAGGATTTAATTCCTTCACTGGAATTATGAAAGATCTGACGTACTAATGTTCTTCCAGGAGCTACCCCAAAGTCCACAAGCATTAGAGCTTTCTTCATAGTTTCCAGCAGTTTCACATATTCACCCACTTCTGTTAGGTTCCATTTGGAGGTCAGCACGTTGCCAGTGGAGTGCCACAGCCGCGAGAAATGTCCCCACTCGGACTGCGTGGAGGCATCTCTGCCCACCTGGAGCAGCTCATAGATGCTGCTGTTCCTCATGGAAGCAGCAGGTAACAGATGGGAGAACACAGGCAGCCTATGCCAGTCTGCTGAGCTGTCAGAGAAATTTAGGGAGTTCAGCACTGTTTCATTCAGCATGGCAGGAATCAGCAGGCTCAAAAGCTGAGATAGGAGCACATCGTGGACTGGGATGGGACAGGAGAGGTTACTCTGCAGCAGCCCCTCCGTGACAGCAGTCAGAGCTCTCGCCTTCTCCTGTACCCAAGAGTTCTCCAGCTCAGACACAAGGTTTAATTTGGAAAGGAAACTCAGAGAAAAATGCAGAGATTGGGTGATGCACGACAGCTCCTTGGAGAAGCGCTCACTGCTGTTCTGGTAGAGAGCAGCAAACTCTGGAGACAGTTTCAGGTTTCTTACGGCAAGCTGGAACACTTTGGCAAAGCTGTCATTGTGCACTGTTCCACCCTCCATGCCCACGGAATCAAAGAGGGGCTTGCAGGGGCTCCTGGCTGAGGACTCCCTTAGAGTGGCATTTTCAAACAGCATCTCAAGTGCTATGTGGAGCACGTCTTCAAAAGAGCAATCCTGGAGCGTCCTATCACCATCGTTGCTGTTCTCCAGGAAAGGACTCAAGGCTGAATGCAAGAACCCCCAAATTTTTGCCTCTAGAGAAATATTGGACTGTAGGGAAGACTGGCTGAACTCCTGCAGTAGAAGATGTGTTAAGTTATAGACAGGGTTAATTATTTCTTCCCTGGAAGCTTCACTGTCACTCGCAGAACGAAGGATTTTCATTCCTGTCCTCAGAATTTCAGACAAGCTCTTGAAGGTTTTATTGTCAAAATTAAAGAAAAGATCTATAGATTTTAATTTAGTGACATTATAATTCAGCTGTAAGTCTTTTAATATGTACAAGGTCTTTTGGATGGCTTGGGTGACAAGTGAGATATTGGCTACTCCAGAGCTTTCCCCAAACTCTTTAAACACGGCTGTTATAAATTCTGACAGTTGATCCAACTGTTCACTGAAGACACCACTTGAATTATTATTCAGCTTTTGTAAATGGCTGTTTAATACCTCTAAGAACTGCCCGTAGGCGATGATGCCTGTGTTGTTCCACTTCATCGACCTCAGTTTCTCCCCAAGGCGCCAGTAGACATTCAGCTCATCCCACCAGGCTTCCCCCACGGAGCGCTCCACTTCCCGCATCAACTCAAACACGGGCAGAAGTAGGAACTGATAACCCACATTCGTGCCCGTCATGACAAAAAACATCCTCTGCAGAGCTTGGAGCTGCTCTGGGAAGTTCCCATAGGACACAGGCTTCAGCAGGTCATCCGAAAACAAAGATTGTATTTCTTGCACCCCGTTTAAACGGCCTCTGAAGTCTTCCAGAAGTGATGGCATGCTCGTGGAGAGCAACATTTTGAGAGCATCCTTAGTTTGCAGTGTACTAAAATCAGAATTATTTAACAAAACTCGATTCCGAATCATTGTAGCTAATTTTAAAGCGCTCTGAATTTCTTTCCACTGGGTCATTATATCAAAGATGAAAGTCCCATTAAAGTCACTCAGTAATTGCAGTGATGAGAAGTTATAGATTTCATCAATTATTTCCTTATTATATGGTTCCTTTAATTTATAATCATGATGTGGATTCATTCCCAGTTCAAGAAATGCATACAATTTCTGTAATGTTTCATTCTTCAAATTTCTGAATAGATTTAAGGTTTTTAATTCACTTCTATTCATTTTTTCCTCAAAGCCTTTTAAACGATGTAGATGCTTTTGTATGGCTTCTAAATCATCTGAATTAATGGACCTCTTGGAGTCCTTTCTACCAATCTCTGGTGACTTTATTTTTCTGGAGGGGAAGAAAAAAGTGTTTTAGTGAATATGAAATCAATGCAAGTGGAAATGTAAGGCGATTTAGAGCAAAGATCATAGATTTGAATTACACAGTTAGGAATATCCCTTTAGCTCATGTATTACCTTAGAACTTCCTCCAATTCAGACATTAAAGTCTGCTTGTCTTTCCAGTTAACAAAGGAATTACAAATGTATCTGGTCACCAAACTTTTTTCTTTATCTACAACAAAAATGTAAAGAGTATATTAGTAAAGATCACATAATTCTGGAACCTGGAAAAAGCTATACAGCAAATCTGTCAGGGATAACATGCACGTGTGAAATTAGGCTCCTAACACAAGACACAATATCCTGGTTAGAAAGGTGAGTGCTCTTTTGGGATGTAACACTTCCTGGCTCTCTGAAGGAAGTGAAGGTGCTACCTGGCATCATAGAAATGATTTTCCATCTCAGGAACAATTCCATGCCCCTGTGATGTGGGTGCTAACAGAGCTCTCCTCCTGCTTTAGGAGCACTTTGCTATCAGTAACGCAGGATAAGGTGGTCAAGTACCGTTCCTTTACCTTCATTTAGGGATGTTTTTAAACTCCTCACACATAAGCTTTGTCTTCAGCATCATTTATGTCCCACATAGCCATTTACACTCATCTTGATATCCCCATGTGTCCAGCCCCATCTCCACGTTTTCTCTACTTGCACTGCATTAATCTTTCTTCTTACCCACCTCAACTTCCACAATCTCCATGGAACAAGTAGAGAATGGACAGCATTTACTGATCTGTCTCTTGTAGCATATAGATGCTGGACCTTTCCTTTGCCTGCTCACACACCCTCAGCTAGAGGGGGATGTCCAGGACTTCCTCTGCTCTAAGTGACAGGGATTTAGAGCAATGGCTAATCTGGATGTCAACAGCTTGTTATGCAGCCCAGCCCCAGCCTCTGCCTTGATACCGAGGTGATTTTGACAGAATCCACAGCTAGAGGCAGATTTTGACATCACACCTCAAAAAAGAAAATCAAAGTAAAAAATTACTGCTCTCCAGCTCTGCTGAGACTGCAAACTCATGTTAATTCATTGTCTCCTGACAAAACCAAGCTTTTTCACTTCCCTGTTTGAAATGAGGTATTTTATTCGCACTTGCAAAAAGCTGCAAGGAGACTCCAACGTGCTGAGCCCTGAACAGTGTGCAATCTGTGTGGTTACTTATTAGCCTGCAGTTTGCTTCTCCTCAGCACCACAGGTTTTCAGCAGAGATATGACTCTGTGGAGAAGCCTTACTTTGCTCCAAGCAGTTCAGTGAATACGGAAGATCTGTAACCCCAGCCTGAACAGTTTGGGATCTATCATCAGTCAAAAGCGATGCAGAGACATTCTGAGCTGCCAGCACAACACTAAAGGGGAAAAAAACCAGGAAAATAAATTGTAGTTACAGGTTTATGAGAAGAAATAAAACAAGTGTTCAAATAGGAAACAGCTGGAGTACAGCCTATCACTCTTAAAATGTCTGACAGACATTGCCCCTACTTCTAATTATTTGTTTGATCATGCACAAAATAAAAATACCACGGGCTTTGATGGGAAAGCCAGAGTAGTGTATTAGCACAAACATATGTGTGGCACTCATTAGGTGTACTTATTTAGAGAGCTATGTAAAATCTATAGACCACTGAAATCCTCCCAGCAGCTCTCAGAAAACACCCAGGTGATGTGCCAGCCAGGTGATTCACTGCTGGGGGTGAATTTCCTTCTAAAAGACACGAAGAAACAAGTAGACAAGGCTCCAGGGAGAGCAAAGATCCCCAGGGGACATCATCTGTGGAAGGAAGAAGCAATCACAAATAACTACTACCATTTCCACTTCTCCTTCTTTCCTCTCTCATACTTAAACAGCCAGGCTGCCAGGGAAGCAGGGAATGTTTTCCCGTCTTAGGAAAGAACAAGCTGAAAATCAGGTATATTGTGTCACAGAGGAAGTAATTTAAAGGACTGTCTGTTCAGGTGTGTGGGTAACTGAAAACTTCACAGTGATTATTAGTCCCTTTTGCTTTCTCCTGGATGAAGAGCAGCTCTTCCCTGCAGGCGCAGGGTCACCGTGAAATGCACAATCTCTCGCCTGCCTCAAGTTCTGCAGGTGATACACAAAGAACCTGGCTGAGCTGATTTCAGTGGCATGAATAAATACATCCTGATCGTTGGGAACAAACTGCTGGTGAGAACAGAGCACCAGGGATCTCTTTTCTCCTCATTTAACATAACATCTCCATGCAGGTTTCATGAACTTGGTGCTCATCATTTTTGTTCTGCAGATGTGCTTGTTGGTGAGAGTCTTAAGAGGGGGAAGAAACTCAGTTATAAATGATATATTTAGTTGAGCAATGGCAGAGCCAAGGAGGAGGCAGGCACAGGCTTGCCAGAAGCAGATGCATGTCATGCAGATCAGAAGGCAGCATACATGGAAACAAGTGTTGTTGTTGCCCTTTTATTTTAGTCCTGCAGGGCTTTTGCAGACTTTGGTAAAAAAAGTTCAGCTTGCATGCTTAGCTGAAAAACTATATTAAAGCACCAAAGAGGAGCACTTGTGAATTCAGCCTGCAAAACAGGTTTTTGTACATAATAAAATTTGCTCCTAAACTTTCTATAGATTTTATGACTTGGAAGTTACTGTTTCACAGTGGTGGCATTTATCACGTGGTAAATACAGATGCCACAAAGAGCAAAAGTGCTTTTCTTTTTTACCTTCATCTCCATACAGCAAAAAAAATCCCTGTATAACACATCTTTAGAGGAGGTCAGTACTGCCTGAGTAAGAGACATGGCCAGACTTGCTGAGATGTGCTTTTGTAAGCATCATTAAAAACACTATTTGTGCAATCTCTTTGCAATAACTCTTTACTCACGCACTTACAGTGCCAGATGCCAGGCATAAAAGCACTGCACAGTTCTGGTGATGAAATTCTATGTGCCTCTTTGTCACGCCTATGATAACTTTGCCCAGCTCTGCAGCTGTAGAGCAAAGCAGTGCAGCACAGTAAATATTAATTCTCCCTGGGCACTCGAACAGTGCTGGTTCTCAGGCTTCATTCTGCAACCCAGTAAAGGCAAATGCAATAATCCTGTGACTGAAACAGCAGCATGAACAAAACATTTCTGAATAAAATTAAAATTCTTGCCACACTGCTACTGACTCCTTTAAGGATAAGGACATTACAACTTATAAATAGGTCTCACAATGCAGCGTGGCAAATTACCTAGATATTAAATGTGCAGGGTTTTAAGTGCCTTGGCAACACACCAGTGATGAAAAGTGAGTCCCTCTAAGCCTGGGTATAATCAAAGTGGCAAAGCTTCTACAACCTCTTTTGGCATTTTTACCCAACTATTCATGTATGCAAGATAAAACCAAAAAGCTGTCTGAAGACACTCAGTTTCTTGCTGTCCTCCATGTGCTGTAACAACTGGACTATTCAGAATATCACAGTCAGTCACATATCCAGCAGATGATTTAGAACAGAGTCCCTTAATCTCTTGAGTAACTCAAGTCTTCCACAGATCAGTGAGAGGTTAGCCCAACTACAGACCAGGAAAGGGATTTCAAGGCTAAGACCATTTTAGAAGAGTTTTTATTGTCTTGCATCAAATATTTAATCACAGTTCATTCATGCAGTTAAGTCAGGTCTTTTTTTCATATAACCATTGAGCAAGTACATAACTGGTACTTCCTTCTTAAAGTCAGACAAGTTCAAAGCCCTGTGTGCTAAAAAAACAAGCTCCCTCTCTTCTCTGCTTTCTTGGGACCAGTCTTGAAAGATTAAACCAGCAGTGAATCAGGAAATCCATTTAAAAAAATAAAATTATGGCTCCCCTACAAGAGCTTGAGGTGTTCCAAACAACTTGATTTTGGCTCCATGCTTTTCTGCAAAGAAGCAGCCAGCTTCTTTCCTTATCCAGTCAGCAGAGCTTTTCTTCAGCCAAAGGCAGTGGCTGAGGCTCACCAGCTTTTCTCTCTGCACAAGGGCATGACAGTGCCTCTAAGCAGGTTGGAAGAACAGCCTGCTTTATATCAAGCTCCCATTTAAAAAGCGACACAAGAGTCATTGAGAATCAGCACACTGCTCACAGTCCATGGAGAGGCATTAGTGTGGAGCCACATCATTTCCCAAACAAATCATGCTTTTAAACTAATACCCTCTCTTCAAGATGAGAGGTGATGTCCTTAGAGGCCAATACATAAACCCACCAACTTTCAGTGCCTCTCCTGGCATTTTCTCTATTTTACCTGCTCGGATTCTGAAGGAAATCAATTATGTCTTGCAGTTGCATGTTGTCCTGAAAAACATCTGGGGCCAACAAAAGGAGATGCCACAGGGAGGTGTCATTCTGCACTTGAGAGATGAGTGTCAAAAACGAGACCATTTCACTGACAAATGTCTCCTGGTACTGTGGGTTGTGTTGCACCTTAACAAAAAACAATGCACGAAATTATTTAAGAACAGGAACCCTTGCTGCTGGTGGGTCCTTTTATGTTTTTCAGCTTGCACTGCACTTGCATGCAAGTCTACAAACAATACATCCAAAGGACTCTAGTGACAGGCAATAACTGAGAGAGTGACTGTGCTTTACCTTCACACTCCAGATTGTACAATAAATTCTCTGTTCAGACAAGCCTTACAATTCACAATGTCCTAAAGAGTCCAAAGACTAGGAATTCAAGAAAAATTAATATCAATCCTTACCTTGGGAAAAAAAAAAAAAAAAGAAAAAGAAGGCATTACCTTTACAGGATTCATTTGCTTTAATTATATTGCTTTCCCAAAGACAAGTACTTCTTCAATCATGGATTGTTGGATCAAATGCAGGAGTTACTGGATGAAGTTATACAGCTGAGGTAATACACAGTTAAAGTTATTGCCTTCCCTAGCTTTAAATATTCTTATTTACACCTCATCCTCTTGCTGTTCTATCTACCTGTCACTGCAGCAGGGCAGATGAAGAGGAGAAAAAAGGCCCAGGAATGGTGAGAATCCTCAGTGGGTGGATGATCCTTGGCTTTCTGAGATGTGTACTCAACTTGGAGGTCTTTGGGCTAATCTCATCCCCAAGAACTAGCTCAGCCTCATCATGCACTGTGTGCACTCTGGTACAGAGATGAGCTCCTAGCCCAGAGGGGCCCTGTTCTACTTCCCAGACACTGCACAACAGCTCCCAGCTGCAGTCACCAGGACAGGCCCCAGGCACCCACCTGAGAGAGCTGACTCCTGAACTCCTGGGCAAACGACTCCAAAAGTGACGAGTCAGTGAAGCAGAAGGTGTGGTGGATGTTGGCCGCCATCCTCTGTCCGGTGGCAGCGGGATGTGCCACGTATGGCGACAAGACCTCACACAGCAGGACTCTCAGAGTGGCTGCAGTTGAACGTTGGGTCTGGCTCTGAGAGAAAGACAAAAACTTCCAGGCAGCTGTAAAGCAACATCCTATTTGGGGTGGTTTTAAATGCAGTGGGGAGACTTTTTTTAAGGGATAGTAGTATCACCTGAAAAGCATTGTCATTACAAGCACTTGCACATAGACAGGATTCCAGCAGCTTAACAGTGTCACTAAAGTCCCTCAAACTCCTCATGTGGTATAAAGAGAAATGTCTATAAGTGTTTATATGCCTTAACACAAGAACATAAGCATAGCAGTGTCCATTACATTGTACCAAGTTTCCCTTACAAAGGAGTTGCTCCTATACATGACATATACATAACGAACACACAGTTCCTGTGATGCCACTGAATGAGTATCATGGGCAAATAAATAATTGAATGGAAAAGCCTGTGATATTGTTTCCTTAATTTCCCCTGAAAGAAAACACGCTCCAAACACCTTAACTCAGACAAGTTATGAACAAAATATCTCAGGATATTGTGTGTGTCCATATTTAGTACTTCATGACATTATGTCCCAAGGTGTATGGTTTACCTGGGTTCTGCTTAGAGGATAATAAACTTACCATAAAGCTTAAAATTCCACCCACAATCACTGCCTTCCCAAAATAAAGCACATTCACATAATAGGGGAGATCCGGAAGTCATAAAAGCTCTATATTGGTCTTTTGAGCTTCTAATTCTTTAAACACAATGATACATAAAGGTTCACACTCAGCTACCATGCAAATACAGACTTACCTTCCCATAATTGAGGATTTTGTTGAACATGTTGATGCTGGAAGTCAAGTTGGATGGTGATGAAATACTCCCAGGGTTTTTTTCTCCATGAGATCCCAAATCCTCAAATGCTGCAACAACAGTTTGAAACACTGTATTTTACTTAATGCCTTTTCATGTCTTTGCTACATCAAACCAGGACACAGGACAGCCGCCTGCAGCTTTGGGCACCTCTCCATTGTTAACGTGTTTCCAAAGGTAGGGCCAATGGAACCCTGTAAGCGTGTAAGGGTTTTTTTCCAATGTGATTAAATCCTGGATTACACTGTTTCCTTCTGTAACATGTTACGTGGGGCCATGATCTATGATTTTTTTTTTTTTCTTTTAATAAGAGGTAGAGCTGAGCTCCTCCTTGACCACCAATATGAGTGGATAGTTCCCAGAACTGTTCAGTCTGTGCTTGGTCCCTTCTGCATTCCGCCTTTTTCTGTCTGTGCACCACAGAGTGAGGACATTGGCAGGAATGCTAATTGGAATAGTGAAGGGCTGGAGCAGAAGAGGCAAATGCAAATCTGTAATCATTCATTTCATTGTGAGCTCCCTGAAGAAAGGACTATCCGTCATAATGGCTTGTGGACTGTACTAGCAATTACCATCAATAAATAATAATTGGAATGATTTTATAGAAAATTTCAGTCTGAAAGTTCCTTCAGGAAAGAGAATCACATCAGAGGAGAACATCACCAACAACAAATATGCACTGTGGCACAGAAGGCAACATATTTTCTGGATAACTGTGAATAAAAACACATTTGAAAAAAATCATAAGCTGTTTATGGAAAATTTGTGGGCAGTAAAAGGGCAATATTCCATAAATAGCCAGGTCTTTAATTAATGTCCAATCAATCTGTGATCTTGCATTGCTCCTGTGAAGCGCAACCATTTAATCCTAGTTTCTTGGCCAAACTCCAGAAGTCTTTTCTACAGACAGTTACTTGCACTTATTCCCAAGAACTTGCACTAATGTCATGGGCACAGTCATGTGCCTGTATCGAACACATAAATCATTTTAGCAGTGCTGTAAGAATTGCATCTATGTCCAGAGAGCTTCAAAAGGTCAACCTTCAAAGAGCAGAACTTTGTGGAGCAGCGAATAACCTACCCAGTGAAGCGTTCCTGCTTTTAGAAACTTCTGCACTCCATGCTGATGGATGGCTGTCCTTGGATACACTGGATGAGCTCCTCCTCTTACTGGGGAAAGAAAGGACAAAAGAAAGAAAAAAAGCCACCTGTAATAACTCACAGTTTCTTATAATTAAGCTCACACTTTATTGCATTGTCTCACAGTGTGTCTGTAGCTGGATTTCATGGCAGGTGTGGTAAAATCTGGGTTGTGCAGAAGCCTGGTCCTTTCTAGAGGCCCTGCATGTATTTTGGGGAAGTAAAAGTACACAGCTCCATTGCAATATAAGCTGCACGCCCTTACCAAGAAATCCTTCCAGACAATGGGATCTTAATTCATCCTTCCCAAACATTTCCCTACAGGAGTAAAGAAAGGGTGGAAGAAGTTGGTGTTGAGCTTGGCTTTTGGACTTAGTTCCATTTTAGTAGGGGAAACCTCAAGCAGCCATGTCTTGCACACTGTGGTAAATGGCTCTAAGGAACAGAACCAAAGATGAGAACCTTGCCCATTTTCTTTGCTGACCACTGGTACAAAACACTTCTAGGGCAAGTTTAATAAGAGCTTCAGTGAGTTGCACAATGGGAGAGGAGAAAAACAGCCTGGATTAGCTGAATATTACAAACTATAGAATATTACACAATAATACATCCAGATGAATACATCAGCGAAGGGTCACAGCTGAAACACTTTGTCTTTGTGACAAACTCACCCAAGGTGATTCTGCTCCCGAGGCAGAGCTGCACCTATTCAGCTGGAGCTCTCCCTTTCCCAGGTGACCTTTTCCTGAGGTTTTAGACTTTGTTGTATCCACTAGTTTTGCTGTGGCTACTGAACAGTTGGTGGTGTTTCTTGCAGAATACAATATATTTCTGAGGCTGACATGACCTCCCAAGGGTGGCTGTGGCCACGTAGCTGTAGTGATACTGCACACAGACATCTCTGAGCATCAACAGTGGTCAAGATGCTTGTTAACGACTCATCTGACTTGATCTATAGTTTGGCCAAATCCTTTGATTTTCAGTTGGCAGGGAAAACCAGTTATTTCCTAAACAGCTTTTCAGAAACCAAAAACAGAAAGCAAGGAAGATTTGTAGCTATTGAAACCCATTGAAGGCCTCCAGCTTTGGCACTGCAAAGCTCCCATTTCTTCATTTCAATACCCCAAATTAACCGTTGTTTAACACGTTCAGGGAAAAACAATGACACTAAGGGAAGAAGAGCTGTGAATCCAGGCATGCAGTCTCTGTGTGGCTTTGCTTTCCCTCTTTTCTTCTGCTGCATGACCTTGAATTTGATTAGGATTCACCTTGGGTAACTTCAGTTGCCCCATCCTTAGTCATCCTTATAACCAAGGAGAAATCCTGACCACTGACTTGGCCTGGAAAATGATGGCACTTCTGCTCTAAAGAGGGGCCACCAACCCCAGGATCCCCCATTTTGCCTGATGGGCTCTCTGGTGGAAGGCATGGGGCCCATCTTAGCTCTTCAGGCTCCCAAGCTCTGGCCCAGGTGGATTTTAAGGCTCTGACATAGCCACTATGGAGCAGCCTCTCACCAGAAAGCAAAGACGAGCAACCAGGGGCCCTGTGAGATGCCCAGATTTTCAGCTCTCCACAAACCAGCCAGGCCTCACTGGCATGTTCCCCAGGGGTGTGTCAGAACCAGGCAGCCAAGACGTCGAAACAACCCTGGCTGGCAAGGCTCAAAGCAAATGCTACTTGGCTTCAAGTGGGACATCAATAGATTGAAATGCTTCCGCTGAACATTTCAATTTCAGCAAAAAGATGTTCCAACAAAACATGCCCAGCCAGTTCCACACAGCAAATGTACACTGTGGGCAAAAATTGTGTGTTCATTTTCATCTGTTTCCCAACATGTTTGATGGCCTGCACAGAGGACACCCATTCTGATTGGCACCTGGAGGATCTGCTGGAAGAGCAGTCACTCCAGAACAAATGTATCTCAGACTAGAGCTGCTGGGGAACACTTACCAATTCCAGGCAAAGCACCCTGAACCAATTACTAGGGTGGCAGATCAGTCTTACCCACTGACCTGACCCACAGTCATGCACACAAGTTTCCTTGCTCTGATCTGGGTGAGCAGAAGTGTTTTTCTCAAGGAGTAAAATCCTCTTCAAGTATCAAGTGTGAATCAATGGACACGTTACTGAGAGCTGTCCCTAGTATGAACATTTTTGAAGTGTCCATGTTGCAGATCATGTTCTCATTTCTAAGTGCCAGATTGTGGCAATGGATTTACCCTATGTAGGATGGAAAAAGTCCTGTCAAAGATGGACTGGTGAAGAAAAGGAAGAAAACAGTCCAAATGTCATGGAAACAGAAGTTTTTAATGTTGTTTAAACATGTCTCAAAATGGCTTTTTTGTATTTTGTAAAGTCACTGTCTCCTTCCCAAAACTCCCTGCGAAAACTGTTATCTCTCATGCAGGAATGTTCGGAGAAGATTTCCTGGGTCTTCTCATTGGCCTTTTTAACCCCTTCCTATTGGATGTTAACCTTTACCTGCGATTGGTGGTTTCTGTAACCCCCAGAGACCTGTAATTGGTTATTTTCTAATCCCCCTAAAACATATATAAACCCCTACCTCGCAATAAACTCTCTTTTGCTCATCCCTCTCCTGTGGTCTGTGTGAGCTCATTACAGGGCTCCCAGGGCCACGTGACAGGGGGGCAGGGGGGAAGAGAATTCCTCCTCCAGGTAATGGGCCACAAACCCAGGCCCTAGAGGTCCCCCCTCAAATTTCACTGTCGTAAATGGTGCTCCGTGGTGAGGCAAGAACTGGCTGAACTCTATCTCTCTAAGACTGAAAAAGAGAATTATAAGAGTTTGAAAAACATATTAAGTTCCAAAGGCAAATCAACTAACAAACCAGCTTTAAAATATCTTTCCAAATTCATGGTAAAAAATGACCATAAACTCCCTTCTGTCTTACGACTAAAGATTGAGATTTACTTGGGAGACAGATTTGGTTCGCTACAAATTCCAGTGATAAAGCAGCAATTCATGCCAACATAGCTTGGACTCACATCTTAGCAATACTTGAGATGCAAGAGAAAAGTTGCAAGCCTCCAAATTCTGACCAGCAACGTAATTCCACCCCCACACTGGGCATTAGCTGCGCCAGTAGTGGCAAGGAAAGAGTTAAAACTATCCAAAGCAGCCCAGCACCCCCCCTTCCACGGCAGAACAGCGCAACCTCCCCCCTGGGTTCTGCGGAGGGGGGGCATCTGAAGTCCCCTTGTGAGACTGGGGATGATAGAGGGGGGGAGACGACTCAACAGCCACGGGCGGACGTCCTCCGACAGCCCCCTGTCTGTGCCTGGTGCGGTTGGGGGTCCCAGAACCATCCTCCCCCAGCTCGGCGTGGCAGCTCCCTTTCCTAGCGACACAGGGATGCAACCCGACCCGTCCTGGGTCCCACCGGCACAGTTACCGGTTGAAGGGACGGGGACGATCCACCCTGCTTTCGCAGCTGCGGCCAGTTTCGGCGGGACCCTTCCCCCCCCCCCCTTAAAGCTAGCGATCCCACTCCGCCGTTCCCAAATTCGGCAACTCCCAAGCAAATCGCTCGCGCAGCTCCTGACATACCTGCAGCAACACAGACCCTTTTTCCACTGCCTGTGACACGGCATGGCTGCTGTGAGCATTTCGGGGAGCAGGGCTATACCGGAAAAAAGCCAGCAGGCAATTGTATGGCCCCAGCCCCCCCATCTGCCCCACAGTTCCCGGCTAGAGACCAACAACCACAGCATTCCCAAACGGTTTCACTACCACAACCCCCGATCTCCATAACCACATGGTCCAATAGAAACAGTGCTGCATTTCTGGCTTCCAGTGGCACCGGAACTGCACCGAGAACTTCCGGGTTCCCTACGGATGCCGAGTGACGTTGCCAGTGCCTTTCCTTTGTCCCTACGCAGCGCCGGGGACAGGCAAACACATGATTTGCAGTTCCATCTCTCCCACACATGTCGCAGCTAACAGCAACATGGATCAGGCGGACCCTTGTTCATCGTATCACAGCATGCGAAGAAAACAACAACTTGGACACATCTCCACGACCGAATATCCAGCCCAAGGATTCACCAGCTCTACAGACAGCGTCCAAACCACCTATCACAACACAGAGCAAGCTGTCAGCAGCTCCACAAACCCTGAGCCTTCCAACAACCTTCAAACTACAGACAATTCCCATTACCAAACAAAACTTAACAAATTTTCTCCCAATAATCCATTTTCAAATATGCCAAATAATGTTAACAATTTTGCTTCTTCCACAGGAACTAATTGTGTCAACAGCTATGATGATATAAATAACATAGTTAAAGATTTCACTGATTTAGATGTATTGCAAGCATTTCCCATGTTTTATTCTCAGAACAGACCTCCAGTATGGGACCCATTGGCTATAGACCTTCTCAAAGATACAAAAAAGGCTGTAACAACCTATGGTTTAGGTTCAGCATATGCAATGGGAGTTCTAACATCTTTATTTTCAGCTTTTGTACTAACACCAGATGATTTGAAAGATATAATGAGAGTTTTGCTAAATAAGGTACAAGTAACATTGTTTTTAGATTAATGGAAAGCTTTAATTTGAAAGTATTCTCATGACACTAGTACAACCACACGTAGACCCATAGAAGATAAAATACAAATGCTTTTTGGTGAGGGTCAATATGCTGCAAATACAGCTCAGGCTAAAATCCTGAAACAAGAGTTAATTGCTACAAGAAATATGGCATTACAAGCATTGCAATCAGTGGTTGATGCCTCACAAACAACTCCACCTTTCAGTAATGTAATTCAAAAGCCAGATGAATCCTTTATTGACTTTGCAGAGCGATTGAAAGAAGCTATAGAAAAACAAATAAATGTGAAAGAAGCACAAGACGCTCTATTCCTGAAGCTTGCTATCTCCAATTCAAATGCACAGTGTCAGCAGGTACTCAGAAATCTACCCCTATGGATATGGTAAAGGCCTGTAAGGACATGAGTCCCCATGACAAATTAACAAATAGTCTTGTCCAAGCTCAAGTGTCCATTAGCTGAAGCTAATATACAATTAGGCAACCAAATTGCAGAAGTAAGCCAGCAAATGGCAGACAAAGTGACTTAAGCCTTAGCAGCAGCTTTAGACCACTCCAAATATGCCATTATTGCAAACGTCAGGGTCATCTAAAAGCCAACTGCCCAAAATTCAAAAACCCCAATCCTCAAAGAACCACTCACCCAGGCATCTGCCCCAGATGTCAAAAAGGGCCCCATTTGGCCTCAGATTGCAGATCCCTATTTGACAAAAAGGGGAATCCACTAACACCCAGACCTGTTCACAAAATACAGGACTCAGGAAACGGGATAGCCAGCGCTTAGAGCGGCGTGTGGACATAAAAAGCTCTTCACAGAAATCTAATCTACCCCTCTCAAACAGTTCCCAACAAAAACCCCAAACAGGTGCCTTTAGATTGGAGTTAGTAACTTCAAAACCTCAAACCTTAGAGAAGGAAGAGTATCACACTGTGCTGTTTGCTTCTGCCACCTCTCAGGTTTCAAACTGTAGAGGTAAATATGTTATCACAGGAACAGATTCTGCAACTGCATTAGGCATTACTGTTTTACCTATGGTTATGAGTCTTCAAGATCCTAAAGTTGTGTCTGTTGTAATCAAACCTAACTTTGTACCCACAGTGATTAATCCAGAGGATCATATAGCACAGGTTATACCCATAGAGGAAGAAGCCCAAAATGAACAGGGAATTCTCATTAATTAGGCTCAGAAGGTTACTGCTGACAGACCTATACTAGAATGTACTCTTCTCTCTCCTAATTCAGGCCAACAGAAATCCGTGTCTGGACTACTGGACACTGGAGCAGACATAACAATTGTCTCTACCAAGGACTGACCCAGCACCTGGGGTACAACAAGACCATCTGTCGACATCCAGGGAGTAGGAGGGTCCAAAATTCCCCTTCAGAGCAGTTTACCACTTCTGGTCCAAGGTCCACAAGGTAAGGTAGCTTCATCTAAGCCTTTTATATTGGACATTCCACTAACCCTGTGGGACAGAGATGTCATAACACAGTGGGGAATTATCTTATCCATTCCAAATTTGTAATGAGAGCCACTGGAGAGCCGCAAGCACCACCTCTCACATGGACAACAAACACGGCAGTGTGGATAAACCGGTGGCCCCTCAGAGGAGACAAATTGTGGCAAATTCATAATTTAGCAAAAGAACAACTAGACAAAAAGAGGCTAGTTCCCACAAACAGCCCATGGAACTTTCCTGTTTTCACAATCAAAAAATCATCTGGAAAATGGAGGTTATTGCATAATTTAAGAGAAGCCAACAATATCATAGAGCCGATGGGAGCCCTCCAAGTTGGGCTACCATCCCCTGCCATGCTCCCAGCAGAATGGCCACTTGTTATTTTAGACATTAAAGACTGTTTTTTTAATATTTACCTCCATCCTAATGATACACAAATTTGCATTTTCCATTCCAGCTATTAACGCAGCAGAACCCTCCAAAAGGCTTTGCTGGCTAACTTTACCACAAGGGATGAAGAATAGCCCCACAATATGCCAGGCAGTGGTGTCCAATATAACTGAGCCAGTTCGATCTCAATTTCCTGAAGCTGTCATATTCCATTACATGGATGACATACTAGTCGCAGCCCCTAACACTGACAAATTAACATTAGTACATGAATCTGTAAAAGAAACCCTGGGTAGTCATGGACTAGAAATAACTCCAGAAAAAGAACAAAAAATTTCCCCGTGGAAGTACCTTGGCCTGATAATAGATGAGAGAACATTTAGGCCTCAAGCAGTAACCTTGTTCACCAAAATAAAAACACTAAATGATCTGCAATCTCTTTTGGGGAATCTCAACTGGATACGATCGTTTTTTGGTTTCTCAACAGATCTTTTATCTCCTTTGTTTCAACTCCTTAAAGGAGAAGCAGAACTAACCTCTCCTCGGCACTTGACACCAGAAGCACAGAATATTATTGAAGTAATCAATCAAAAAATTTCAGAACAACAGGTAAACAGGAGAGTGGAAGGATTACCTACTGCACTGTTAATCTTTCATGGACCAAAACAGCCTTTTGCTGTAATAGGACAACTGGACTCAAAAAACAAAAAAATTCTTTTGTGGGAATGGGTATTTCTCAGTCACCAGTTTTCAAAGACAATTGTCACTTTACCTGAAATGCTTGCAAAA
>JAWWES010000002.1:3607410-3648965 GCA_035583135.1 Lophotriccus pileatus
TACAGGGCTCCCAGGGCCACGTGGCAGGGGGGCAGGGGGGAAGAGCATTCCTCCTCCAGGTAATGGGCCACAAACCCTGGGCCTAGAGGTCCCCCCTCCAATTCCACCGTCGTACTGGATATCTGTTATGACAGGTATTTGAGGTGTACCTGTCATGGACAAACTTGCACACAGAGATGTGCATGGCTCTGCTCCCTCCACCTCAAAGCAAGCCTTGCTTTACAGCTTCTGACACCCAGAAATATTCAGATTCCCTTACAGTTTGAGAGATGAGATGTCACTAAATCTTGGCAGCAAATCTTCTGGTGTGTATGGTGTGCCTTTACACCTGGCATCTGAATCACACAGCACGGTTTGCAAGAATGGGAAGAAGCCTGCACTAGGAAGGTTTCGTGGTGCAAGATAACCTGGAGGAAGAAGGAGAAAGAAAATGCCATTATTATGATGTGGACATGCACTTTTTGCCATATGTTTCTATCAGGATGTGCTATTTTCCCTTTCTAAACCACAGGACAGATTCTCAGCTTCACTGAGGCTCTTTCACTCTACTCTGGCAGCCCCATCTGCCAAATCCCACTAGAAGTGCATCCACAACACTGACAAAGCCATCATAGGTTATTTAATCACAGAATCATAGAATGGTTTGGGTCGGAAGAAACCCTGAAGATTATCTTGTTCCAAACCCCTGCCATGGGCAGGGACACCTGCCACTAGACCCACTTGCTCTGGGTCCCAGTTAATAGGAAAAGAGTCAAACCATTTGCTTATAAGACATATGTCAGTCCCAAGGCAATTGTAGTATTCCCCCCCTCCACTTCAAAATCCAAGAAACAGGCAAGAAACTACAAAAAAAAAAATCCCCAAAAGCCTAGGTTTAAGATATCCTAATTCTGCCTTTAAAGAATAAAATAAAATAGAAGGAGGCAGATGGCCAGAGTAACCTGAAGCAACTGTAAGAGCCTGTTCTCCAGGGCTTGGTTGGAGCAGTTTCTATGCAATGCCACAGTCTTCATTTCCAAGCCAGGTTGTTAAAACAAGGCTCTGTCTCGGCTTTCACCACAGGAAGGGGTAATGGATCCAGGCTCAACAAACCTCCCTTGCCTTTTGTTCAGACCTGTCCTGGGAAGGGAGAGGAGCAATCTATCACCACTACCCCCCCGCCCCCGCCCCGTGTCTCCTCCCGCCTCCAAGCAGCTCCAGCACCATCTGCACCACCTGGGATGCTGGGATGTTGGCAGCCAGCACTCAGGGACGAGATGTATGTCCCTGTCTCCTGTTTCTCCAAACCCAGAGTGGACCTGAGCAATGAGACACTTGAGTATTTGATGTGCCTCTTGCCCCATGCTGCTCATGCCAACCCACAGAGTTCACTGTCTGCTTTTCCCCACAGTGACAAATGCCCTAATAAATCTCCAAATTCTTTTGCTGGATCACAGCAACATATTATTTAAAATAATCATTTGGAAAATTACCTGGCAAAGGACATTGCTATTATTTCTGCTGTGGAAAGCATCCAGATTTACTGAAGGCCTGTAGGCAGGCCTGTGGTAATTGATTATCTTGCTCTTTAGACTTCAGAGATGACCTGTGACTCTCACCCAGGCATGGTTTCATCTCTCACCCCTCCAACAAGGACACATATAGCACATGTACTTGTACTACATTTATCCATTATAGCACTGGGCAAACCCCAGCTGTTCCCACAGGGATGGCAGTGCTAGGTGGAATCCATGGCTGCCTTGAGCTTCCCCCAGCACAGCTGGTCACAGCCCATGAGTATGCACTGCATTTTTGGGGTCAAAATGCAAAGGCACAGGCTTAGCACAGGAGTTCACACTGATTTGGGCAAGACAGCAACTGGCACAGAGGACTGCTGAGGCCTGAGACTTAAAGCACCCATTTAGATGGTGGTGTGATTTTCTTGTACACCTCAGCAGAGAGTTGGCCTAGAAAATTAGAGGACATAGATCTCTAGTCAGAGGAGAAGGCTACTTGTCTGAGAGGCTCCCCAGCATTCACTACACCCCTCAAGCCAGCTCAGGAGTTACATCCCTCCATCTCTCAGGAGTTGCACAACAGGTTGACCCAGCTCCAGGTAATCACAGAGCACCAAGGAGAGTAAAAGATCTCTCATCCCTACAGGCAGACCTTCTGGTGTTGGGGCCACAGGACCAAGCATCCACCACTCTAAAGGTTTCAAAGCATAATTAATCTGCTGTCCATGAGGGAAACTTTAGAACAGGACACTTTAATCTGGGAGCATCCTTGTGTGAAGATCCCTGCTGTGTCAGTGATGTTTGCCCTTGGGATCACCAATTACAACCCTTCAGAATGGCATTTTGCACACACAGGCAATTTTCTCTCATCTTCCATCTGATCTCCCACACCCTCATTCCAAGCAGGGAACTGACTCGCACACCAGTCCAAAAATGCACACCACAGACCTCACTTTATCAGTGTCCCAACCAAAATGAAGCTTCAAAGACCTGGGAAGACATGAGGTTCAGGATGGATAGTGTGCCCACAATGATGTGAGACAAGTAGGAGCCGGGAAGGAAGCAGCTGCACGCTTCATATGCCCCACCAAAAACCAGGGCCAGAACTAAGCTCATGTCTCTTAGCTGATCTGGAGCAGCTGAAACTGCGTAACTCCTGGGGAACAGGATGGGTCTGGGAGCTTGGTCTTCTCCAGAGCCATGCGAGCTGTTTACAGGCATGATTGTATAAGAGATCCCGATGAATCCAGAGCAGAGGTACAAGTAGCAATAACAAGTAGCTACTTGTCCTTGAGGTACAAGTAGCAATAACAAATGCTAAAATTGGATTCAAAGGTGGCACACTTTGAACTAAGCGGACAATTAAACAATCAGCTGCTCTATCACAAGCGAGGTGTGCAGTGTAAGAACAGAGTGATGATATCAGCTCTTTCTTGTCTTTTGAAACAGCAGCCTGGAATATAAAGAGACAGGAATTCGTGGCCTGAAGTTTGGAAGAGCTGCTGCTTGTGGTGGTGGCACAACATCTGTGAAGACATCGTCGGCCCCTGCGATTGAGGTACCCAGTGAGGCTCTGCCAACCTGCAGCAGAGGCTGAGCAGTTCGCTGGCAGCTGCATCCAGCCACGGGCCTGATCTACCTCTGAATCATTGCAGGCCTGAGCCAGGGTAGCCCCACCATGGTCTTGGCACAAAGGCAGTGGCAATGCCAGAGAACTCTTCTGGAAGAGTCCTCTGGGCTCAGACAGCAATTAGAGAATTAGTTAGGAAGTTTTTCACAGAGAAATCTGAAATGCCTGGGTCAGATTCCCACTTGGTGTAAGTCAGATCTGTTCTGGTTCTCAGCCCTGAGTATCCAACCGTGCTCCATGTCAAGCAGACAAACAGCACGTAGGCTCATTCAGCAGGATGAAATGAATGGCTGTGTTGGCTCTGCTGCCTGCACTGATGAGACCTCCAGTGACTCCAAAGAGAGTTTACAGACCCGGTTTGGATGCAGCACCCCTTCCACAGACACGTACCACAGGGAGATGGATCCCACCCTTCCTTCCTCTCAGGGCAGCTGCTGCTGAAGGACCCACACCATGCACACTGCCTTCTTTATGCACTGGTCGAGGCAGGAATAGGGTGGTCAGGCTGGTGTGACAGGTCTGTCATTCCCAGATAACACGCTGTCAGCCTCACCATCACCAGAACCACCAAGCCCCTCTGTTCACATTGCCTTGAAGACCACGTCCTTCAGGGGCCACAGAGCCCAACAGTTTAGTTTGACACAAGCTGAGAAGCACAGCCATGGGAAGTTCAGCTTCTGCCTGTGCTGCCTCTGGCCATGTGCCTGAGATCAGAGCAGGGCCAGAGAGTGAGGACCACGGCAGGAAACGTGGCTGATTTGGGAGCCCAAGCCCCAGACAAACATGGCACAGCCTCAGAACTCTTTTCTGTAACTCCCTCTCATCCTGCAAATGAAAGAAGCTGATGAGAAGATGAGTCAAGAGAGTAACGAGCTCCCTGCTCCATCCTCACACTCTCCGTTCCCCCTTGCTCGTGGTGAGGAGATGGGACTCCAGGAAGCCACACAGGCTGTCCTGCCCACATATCCAGGTTCACTGTTGGCCCTGTAACCAATTCCAGGGGGGGAGATGGCTCCTGACTCCCTCCAGTGCTCCAGGAGACAGATGTACCTAACAATCTGTCCCTGCCTTGGTGACATTTCTCCACCATGCCAGTGACATCAGTACTCAGCATAAGCACTGGTTGTGGGATGTTACAGAAGGAAAGTTGTAAACGCTCTGCATATTTTAAAGGACAGTCTTTGGATGACTAGTGACAATTTTTTCTCACTCTCCCCAATGCCTTCAGTTTTAAAATGAATTTCCTAAAACTAAAATTTGGAGGGTTCCACTACACTGCCTATGAGTCAAGAGGGAGAGATGACTGCACCCACTGCAGCCCCATGGCTGAGCTGAGAGGTCACATTTCTGGTCAAATTGACTTGTCTGCAACCAAAACCCAAGTCCAGATCTGTATCCTGTCAGTAAAAACTGACTTCTGGGTCTGCCAGCAGCAGAATCTCAAGCATAGACCCTTCTGCTGTCCCCTCTGACTGAGAGCTTTGATTTTCTATCCCCACTGAAAGAAGGTCTCCAAAACTGAAGCAAAGACAGGCATCCCAAAGGGCAGACAAAGCCAAGGGCTCAGGGCTGCATAGGCTGGCTGGTTCTCCCTGTTCAGTAGCATCTAACCAGGCCAGTCCCATTTCCAAGAGCTGGAAAGAAATAAGGCATGCAGAGCAGTAACAATAAACAGAAGAAACCCTTAATATATGCATGCCCCTGGAAATCCTGGCATTTCCCCATTTGCTCTCATTCAGAGTAAAACGAAGCAAATTAATTTTTCCTCCCTTCGTGAACGCTGTAAATTCCAGCACACTTCCCTTCAACACAAGCAATTTTGTTTTCTCCAGGTAAAGGTGCTTGGTACAACAACAATGAAAAATGTCAGGGTAGCAATAAATGTCATACAAGAAGGATGGAAATGACTATTGGACTCCAATCTCTGAGATTAATTGAAATGGACCAAAATGTTTAAATCTAAATGGACCATGTTTCACATTGCCACATTGATTTTGCTGCTCTCAGCGCACTGAGGTTTCAGGAATTTGCATCAGCTGAGCCCAAGCATTTTCTGATCCAACCAGGAACTGGGCATTTCAGTGGACTGCAGGTACAGCACCATGAACACGCAGCCCCCAGCTGAGGTTTGCTGTTCTCTATCCACCCATAGTTCAGTGTTGTGTCACCACCACTCCTTGGGCATGAAAAACTCCCCTGGCTTCAGAATTCACATACTCTGACACTGCACATACTTTATGCTTTGAGTCCTTTCATATTCCTTTCATAGTTCATAAAAAATCCATACAAATCTCAACTCAAAATTAGAGGCATTAATGAGCAAATGGCTCCATTAGAAAGTATTGTGTTTAACTGAAAATTAATTCAATCATTACCAAGTCATACCAGGAGATGTAATAACTGGGACTTTTCAGCTAAGAAAAAGAAGGCCACAAAGTGGTTTGATAAAGAAATACCAAAGTCATGAGCAGTGATGAAACCGGTGAGTGAACAATCATCCCTTGCAACACAGGGACAGAGGAGCACACTGAGATCACGAGGTATCAGGCAAAAGGGACTGAAAATACCTTTTTTAACAAATAGCAAAAGGTTATAGAACTCACTGCCACAGGGTAAGAGGAGCAAGGTAGATGTTAATTTAAAAAGAATTAGACAAATGCACAACAACAGATTTGTCAGCAGCTACTCAACACAATCACTTGGATTCAACCCCTTCAGCTTCTGGCTGAAGAAACCTTAAACCTTTCAACATTTTTGTAGTGGAGGAAACACACTGTGCTATGTGTTCTTACACACTCTGTACCACCCCTGAGCAGTGGGGGTCTAACCCAGAGCAGCAAAAAACCCCAAATTGATTGTTTATCAGCTGTGATCCGTATTTATCTGACAAATCCCAAAAACATCTGATGAAAATACTTCCTGCTATGGGGACTTTCTCTCAACTTTCTAATACTTAAGCTATATTTGTGTACACACAACCTTCTCCTTTCCTTTCTAGTCTTTCCCATTGTCACACAGCCTTACTTTACACTCTATTCCTATGCCTTTTTAATCAATCAAAAAGACAGACTTGCCTCTTTCATGACATGATGATACTGTTTCTCTTAAGCCACATATAACTGCCTATTTCCAGCTTTGTTCACATCTGTTTATCAATAAGTGCCTATTTTTTTTTGGAAAAGCTTTATGATAATGCTAGGATTTTTGATCTCTCTCCAAAAACTAAACCAAACCATCAAATCTATGGAATAAGATTAATTTTGAAGCACGGTATTTTTTTACACACATGGAGAATGGTCCAAACAGTCAGCTGGCCTATCCCTTACCTATTAAAAGAGATTATTTAATTGCCATGGCTTTTGTGTTGCTGTAGCATCCATGCACTCAAACTAACATCTGACCTTGAAGCTGTAAAAAGGGACATGCATGTTCCTAGTTACCTGGGAAGGTACACCAGGGCACAAACACCAGCTGAGACTTTATATTTTTCGCATCCCCAAGATCAGTGCCCACAGCAGTCCCACACTTGTAAAAACTGGGGTGAGTAAGTGTCACAGTTCCTGGCAGTACCACCCAAACCTCGTTCAGTATGTCCAAACACAGCACAGCAGTGATCAGCACTGCTGATTTTAATGGGATTACTCACACTGCATATTAAACACATGTTTTAGAGCTGTGCTGGATCAGAGCTAATGGTTTGGGATTGCACTCCCCATGGCACTGCCCCTACACTGTTCCCTTCCATATCACAGACCCCTTTTTTAAAGCCATTCTGGATGATTCCTGTCACCCTATTTTTGGCCATCCAGCAGAAATGCCTTTTACCTCCACAATTCAGCTCTTGAGCAGCACTGAAAGAAGAGATTCCCTGGGCTTATTCCCAAGTTGCAAGACACTCAACAGCCTCAATATTTACCTTTTAGAGTGACAGTGACTCCACCACCTCCCTGGGCAACTTATTCCAATGGCTGACCACTCTTTCAGTGAAGAGTTTTTTTCTAATATCTAATGTGAACCTCCCCTGGCACAACACTTAAGGCCGTTTCCTCTCATCCTTTCACTTGAGACAATGCAGAACAGGCCAACACTCAATTCATTACAACTTGCTTTTCCAGCTCCTGTTTTTTGACATGAAAGCACAGCAGGACCCCAGATAACTGCACTCAACCCCCAAAGACACCCAGTATGGCTGGGTGAGAATCATCACAACGTTGCATTTTTCATCTTTACAGCAACAGCACCCTTGTTGTCTCCAATGTCTCAGTAACACCATGTCCTCAGCGGTCTGCCTACGACAGTGTGATCAAAGCTGCAAACTCACAGCGAGACTCCTTCCTCCTTTGGTGGCTTCAACAGAGGAAGCACTTCATTCCATTGCCTAATTCTGCCCTCAAGCACTTCAGGCTCTGCAAATAGGACCAGCCCAGAGCAGACAGCATCTACTTCCATGCTTATTAAGACTAGGCAAGCTAGTTCTGCTCGCCCACAGACCTTCAACTTCCACCCCCTTATTTAATAAATTAAAAATCAGCACTTGGATCCGATTGCATTTGGTTCAGGTACTGATGAGGGAGATCATAAAGGCCGGAGAGAATAAAAATCACAAAGGAGAGGAAGAAGCAGCAGGTGTAAAGGGAGGAGAAGGCACCCCTAAACTAAAGGTAAAGAACAAAGAAGATATTGCAAATTCAGATCAAGATGGGGAAATGCCAGAGCTGATGTCTGCACTAAGGGGCAGAGCTGAAGAGGAGGGACAGTGGAGGGTGTGGAAGGATACTCCACTGCCTGAAGCACAAGCACAGCAGCAGAGAGCAGGAACTGTACACAAGACCTTTTCCTACAGGGCTTTCTATAAGCAATACTTAATGCAGACAAGGCTAACCTGGTGTTGTAACACAGCCAACTTGCTCTTGTATGAGCAGCAGGGCACTGCACAAACAGGACCTGAGAAGAGAGTCAGAACATTTGCCAGCAAGAAGCTAGAACCTAAAAGCTTAAATCTATATCTAGACTCTTGAAAAAACACCCTGCACAAAAACTGTGTTTACTCAAACAATATCTTTCAATGCTGAGTGCCTCCAGAGTCCAGGTTTAGATTCTTTAAACAAGTGACCTCCTTTCCAGAAACACAGACATCGACAGCTACCGACCAGTTCAAGCCAAACTGCTCAGCACCTTTGCAAAAATACTTCTGCCTTTTCAGAGCCCAGCATCTGGACTGAGATGCTTCAGGAAGTCCATTAGAATTAAGTGACTGCCTCAAGGTCCTGGTGTAATTCAGTGGGAAAGGAAAAAACACAGCGGTAACTCGAGAGTTCCCAACTCCAACTCTGAACATCCCTCACTCACGCCCCACAAGGCAGAGAGTCCGTAGAAAGTAATGGAGGTGTGGAGATTTATGGAAAGGGAGGCATTACAAACATCACAGTCTCTGTTCAGGTGGTGGGTCTCCAAGCTAAGTAAAGCTTGGACAAAATGCAGGGAACTGTATGGCTGAGCACTGCTTGTGTACGTGAAGAGACCTGATGGGACTGTTTTGCTAATCACTGCAGATGAGCACAGACAAAAACCCGATCTCTGGGTGTCTAAAAAAGGGGAGAAAACCAACAGAAAAGCAGGGAAGGAAAATGAAGCAATGGAATGGAAAACTGAGAATGGGGCTGCTCTACCCCAGGCAACTGATGAAGGAGAGCTGGAAGTCTGGTGTGTGCTTGTCTGTGTACAGAGCAGGCTGAACTCTTGGGTGGGTTATGCCTTGAATAAACACCCATGACTTGTCCAAAGGAATGGAGTGGCCCCAGCAGCTGAGTCACTATCCCAACTCCCTGTAATTAGCATGGGAACCTATTAATTTTTCCATGCTACTGGGAAGAGAGATGAGCTCGGGTCTCTCCAGCTATGAGGCAAATTCCTTTATAAAGTGCAGCATATATTCCGAGCTTTCTCAGTTCCAGGATGGGATCTCAGAGGAAGGGCAGTGCTGTGGCCCACCTTGCTCCATGTCACCTGCCCTCACACGTGTCCTGGCAGTCACAGTGATCACTCACATTGAGAACTAACCCAGCTCAGGGTTTTTCTCTGTTAACCACGGAACAAAATTAGTATAAGGACTTCTGCATTTGACTGGGATTGAGGCAGGGAACTGTCAGAACTAAAAGTGGTTTAAGTCCTTATTTACACACACCCACAGGGCAGGAGCCCCTGAACTCATCTACCAGCACGTTGTTGCAACAGCCAGAGGGGCAGAGACACACATGGGTGAAAAGGATGGGGGTGACAGGCACTGCCTGCCTGCCAGAACGGACCCATCACATGCAGCTGCCTAGCCTGCTTCCTCAGTCATATGGGAAAGGGGAAACTCTGTATGTATCCTTTTAAGAAACTTAGAGCATCCTCCTGCTTTTTCTGACACTGCCCTGACCAGGGTAAGTCATGCCTCGCTTAACTCTAACACGGCAACAGTGTTCAGCACAGAAATCACAGGAAAGGTGTGTCTGCACATACAAACCACAGCCTCTCTCCTAAGGCATCTCAGATCACTACTCAGTGGCTCGTACTGATTTTTCCTGACAATTCTGGCTCCACTCAAATCCTACCTATTGACCACAATAAGACTGAACACGATGTAGCTCAAAGGCTCTCCTATCCTGAGCCTTCCTTCTGGAGTACTGGAGCCAGGAATGAGAGCAGAATATGAGTATCTGCTCCTACATAGTGTTGTGCCACACAGCTCTGTCCCTAAACTAGACCTAACAGCTCTGCTGGCACTGGCCAACAGACTTGTGATCAGTCATCATGATACTCCCCCAGAACACTGGCTGCAAAGATTAGCCTCGTGGAGGACTCTGCTCCTGAGTCTACGACAAAGTGAATGCAATACACCCTGCAGGCACCTCCACAACGGTGGGGAAACCATAATGGAAATTATGGGCAGAGGCAAAGGGCAAGATGTGCCTCACTGAGAAGCGTTTGGGCAATGAATTCCCTGCCAGAATTTGGTGTATTTCAGACCAAACCCAAGAGCACAGCTCCTTTCCATGAAGAAGGAAAAATACCTGTGAATGAGGCATGGCTTTCGTAGCACGAAGAGCAAGATTTCTCCCACACCTTCCCCGTGGAAGAGCAGGATTTCTGAGTGACTGTTGGACTAACCACACCCAGGAGAGCTTCCACAAGGAATACTGATGAGGTTGAACTGACAGGGGGGGGAGAGCAGGCCAGCAGAAAGGAAGAAAGCAGGAGGGGAGGGTGTGATGGGTGTGACTGGCTCCTTAAAGCAGGAGCGTAATTGGGCTCCTCTGCAGACTGAGTGGGTTGAGCCCCGAGGGACAGATTATATCTCACGCACAATTCCCATACCTTTCGAAAACCTGTAGGATGGAAAGGAACTTCTGTCCCTGCTCTAGAAAACAAGTGATACAGGTACAAAAGTCTGGACAATACCATCAGAGTTCACTGGCTTTCACCTGCAGGCTTCCAATACAGACCTGCCTATTCCACACTTATGCCATAAAACACACTGCAATACCTTCTACCAAAGACAAAGTCTGAAATTAAAAGGTCAAAAGCCACTGCTGTGATGCGTGTAGTAAGTTGGATGGGGATTTTGTTTGGTTAGACTCTCAGAACATCACAGGAGCTGCGTATGCACAGAGAGTGAAATATCTTTTTCATTTCTCCTGACAACAATCTCTGCTGACCTGGAAACAGATCGTCAAACAGGTGCCCAGAATAAAGAAGAGAGATTTCTTTATTTATTTTTTTTACCTCCTAGGTACAAGATGCTTTAGTTGTAAAGAAAATGATATATTGGATAGATTTCAGGTCCTTGTTTTCCTCAGTTCTTAGTTAGCCCAAGAGCATCCTCTTCCCTAGTGACATTTATTTGGCATGTCCTTTCCCTCTGAAGCTCAGCCTGGCACAAGCTCCCATGGCAGTAGGTGCTACACATTATAATTCAACACAAGCAGGAAGCTCTTGCCACTTGTTCATTCTAGACTGATATTTGCCAGGTAATTTCTCTACATCATCCTCCATCTATTGAATGTATATTAGATGTCCTTCAGAATAACTTATTGTCTCAAATTTGAGCTGTTTTAATTGAAATTTCATGATATTTCTGTTAGAATACCTGAGATCAGGTTACAGACTGAGATTTCCTGTGGGATTATCTCTAAGGCTCCAAACTTCAGCATCTGGGTACCTTATTCTACCTCTGTGCCATTGATGCTGGGCTTCCTGGCTTTTGTCTACCTGCAATAATCCCTTGACAGCAGAACTGGAAACAGCTTTTGTCACTACTTAACGATTCTGTCTCAAGCAGGCACTGGAACTCAGCAGAAGGTGGATTTTATTCCTGTTGAAAACGAACAAACCCCTCTCCTGTAATAGTTTTCCTAGATGTGTCCACCCCCGCCTGCCTTTCTTTTCTATCAGCAAAGGAAGTTCCCAAGTGATTTATCTTTTGCTTTTCAAGCAAAAAGTTGATACATTTTTTCCAGCTGACAAAAAAAGAGAGAGTAATTGTCAAGCAACTATTCTTATTTAACTAGAAAAGCAGTGGAAACTGGCTGTTTGATGTTCTGGTAACATTCTCCTCTATCCCCTCAGGATTCTTAGATGATCTCTGAACATCTGGATCACAAGAATACACCAAAACCATTATTTTCCAGCATAAAACCTCTCTTGCAATAGAGAGTTCCTATCATCCACTTCTAAGAGAGACAGACACCTACTCATATACTTAGTGAGACTTGTACCAAAATAAAATTAATCTACAGAGGAAAAGGGAACAAATCCAAAGATACTGCCTAGTCCTTCCCTTTCCTGATGGAAAGGAAAGCTCCTGATGGAGCTACTTGCTATTCCTAAGATTATTCCTGCTGATCCATTAATGCAGAGATGCGACCACGCAGAGCAAAAATGCTCCAAACAAATATACATTCAAACCAATAACCATGTCAAATAAAAGAATAAATATTTCCCCATCCCGCTGGCTCTCTTGACATCCTTCTTATCAGATTTATGAGGGACAGGAAGTACAACTTGGAGCAGTGTGGGAGGACTGCCATCTCCACACTTGGCAAAATCTGGGGTTTTCACAAAGTACGTGTCCTATCTTGCCCGCTCCAACTGGTTCAAGGGAATTTGGGAGAACTTGAAATATGTAACAGGTCTAAAGAGTCTTTTGCTGACAGCAGATGTGCTTGGGGTTAAAAAAATGACTCCAACACATCAAGAGTGTCCTTCTCCATTAAAGAATTCCTGTGATACCTTCAGAAAGCCACTTGCTCCAGCTCTCCATCCCTGTCTACAAAAGGAGGGACACAAACCTGCACCCAGACTAGGCTGCAAGTTCTCTGGGACAAGGGCTATCCTAACATTTGTCACAACATGGCCTTTTCTCACAGACACACAGACTTTTTAAGCAGAGAACGACACCTGACACTGAGCAGGTCAAATGTTTCCCATGTGCACACATGACCTTAGGAGCACATCGTACACATCTGAGAGCTGTAAACCTTGGAAGTCAACTGCTCGTCCTCTCTGCTGCCAGGCTCTGCCTCCTCTCCTCTTTGCCCCAAACACAGAAGCCCAACATTGCCCATGCTGTGCTCTTGTGCAGTCAATGTGGGTCATTCATGGTGGTGTCACAAATCTTTTACAACAGTAATTTTCAAGAGCCTGTGCCGGGCCTTATGCTGGGCAACTACGGCTCCCTTCCAACCCAATCCATTCTGTGACTATCATTTGATCCAACTCAAAATTAACGCAGTGGAAGGGAAAAAAGGCTTCCAACTAGACAAACTCCTTGCCCTGCTTTACTTTATAACTTCACGAACAAATGTGCCCTGGGCTGGGACATGCTGGCCCTGGTGGCAATGAGGTCTCACTAACCAGTAGAAGCGTTTCAGAGCAGATGCAATTGCATCCCTGCCCTGAGATGCACACTGTTCTCCTGACCCCAGAAGCAAAGCTCTGAGAACTACTCACCCACCCAAAGAGCTACTATTTTTATTAGAAAGGGCTCACATACACCACCAGCTGCCAGTCTTTGGCTCAGCTTTGCAGATTAAATATGCACATTTTGCCTGTAGCACACACAAAGTAAAACCTTTCATGTTGACCAACCTCATGTTTGTTACCCCACTTCCATAATCACACTTGAAGCCTCTGCCCTCACTCAGTTTACTGCCCTCTTCTCCCTCAGTTTCTCGTCTAAGTTCATACTGCTGTCTACAACAGCAGTATCCGAGTAAATCTTAATGAGACAGTTCTTTAAAGTTGTTTTCTAATTATAAAGCTAATTTGAAAAAAACATGAGCAGAAACAACCTCAGAGGAAACACACACATTTTATTTACAGCATTCTGCATCCCAGGAAATCTCCACTGGAAACTATAAGGAACCAAATTTGTAAAAGTAACAAAACACATCAAATGAACACATCAGTCACTGAAATGAGAACTAAACCCCACAGACATAAAACCAAACCAGTTACTTACAGTTTTGCTGTGGTTCTGGAGGGAATTTGAGACGGATAATGGCCAAGATTATGAAAACAACCACAGGCCAGGAAATTAAAACAAACGACCATACCTATAAAACAGCAATGAAAATATATGGGTTACGTTTGCCGTGCTGATGTGTCCCAGAGCCTGTCTGGAATGTACAAGTAGTGCCCTAAATGAGTTATACGTGCATTGTAAATCACACCTGTCTCAGTATGCATACAATTAAAGCCCAAGCATTATCTATGCAGGAAGAAAAACTACCTCAGATTTTGAGAGCAAATAACAAGGCTCAAAACAACACAAGGCTTCCTGTCTCGCAGTTTGGCTGATAATTACGGGGGACAGTGTTTATCCAGCTTGGAGACACTGGCATGGAATAGTAAAGGCACGCTGGGAAACACAGGGCTTTTGGACACACCAATGGTGAGATAAAAGACCTGAGGTGTGAAAGGTTGGTTTCACTTTCAGTGAAAGACGCTGCTCAAATAATGGGTAAATATTACTTTGATTTAGTTATACCCCAGAATTTGAGTGTTTGACAAGTCTACAACACTTCATCCCTAAAAATTTCAGTGTTCTTCACAAATAGTTGAGCCTTGTGGTTGAGCTGAAGGATTTGGTCATTTACAAGATGTTTGTGGAGCTCTGGAACCAGTCAGCCACAGAAGTCACATTTGAACACCAGTCACCAAGATCCCTTGTATGAGCCTCTGACCCCAGCAACACACCTGGCACTTTTCCATTTCCAGACAGTAGCAGTCCACAGAGATGAGCTGAGATGAATCATGGAATGGTTTGGGTTGGAAGGGACTTTAAAGCCCACATCATTCCATCCCCTGCCATGGGCAATGATACCTTCCACTATTCCAGGCTGCTCCAAGCACTGTCCAACTTGATCTTGGACACTTTCAGGGATGGGGCAGCCACAGCTTCTCTGGGCAACCTGTGCCAGGCCCTCACCACCCTCACAGGGAAGAATGTATTCCATATATCTAACATAGGATGGAGGAGAAATTATGTAGAATTGGCCTAATATGTTGAAAAACACATGACCACCTATAGAACTCTTGTGCTTAACAGGCGAGGCGACAGTCTCAGTGGATAAGAGTTAAGAAAATACAGTCTGGCAATCATCTACTGTAGTAATCCAATCTAGGTAGGGGGCCCAAAATCTTATAACTGCAAGTCTTGGAGTTTAGTGAGCCAGGAAAATGTAATTATTCAAATAATCAACAGCTTCTGCACTAGCTGGCTACCTTGCTCCCATGCTTACTAGATGAGAGCTTTCCATCCATCAGTAGCTAAGCTCAAGCTACTCCATGCTGCAAAATTGCTGTGCCATCTTCATGGCAATTTTTGTAACTGCAAAGATGTCTTTCTTCAAAATAATCCCATTTTTCATCGTTGTGCTACTCTTTTTTTTCAAATCAGCACACATTACCCACAACTGTTTTTCCACAGTAATTCCAAGCCCATAACCATGTTTTCATTTCCTGTAACACTTACTGGAACATAAAACCAAACAGACAGACAAACAAATCCTGGAGAGCAATTCAGCTTGAAGATGGTTGTTTTATAGCATCTCCATCCCTATCAGCCCTGATGAGGTGACACAGGCTTGAAAGCAGGAGCAAATTCATGCCCCAAAATAGGCAACTGACAGCTGTCAAATCACAAGGCCCCTCCCCACACATCCCTTCACAGAGGGCACTCCTGTAATTTCAGCATTCAGCAGTATTCTAGCTTCTACAGACAGTTCCTGCCTTTTATATATACACTGCCAACTTGTAACAGGATCCATCACTGAAACTACCATCTTTTTATAATTTTTTCTATCAGATGCTTTCCCTATAATCAGTCCCCAAACATGCAGTTTAACTGTGATTAATTCCCGTGCAAACAGTATCATTAACGCAGCCTCCTCGTTTAGAACCACATAGGCTAAAGGAAAATTATGGGGTAACAGCACAGAAACTGATATTAGTCAGAAGCTGCCTGAAGGAAGGGCCAGACATCTGTCACATTCTTGGGACAATGAATGAATACTGATAGTTTCTACTCAGGGAAATTGTGGTACCTCCCCATTTTAAGCTATAATGTCGCTTATACTCCCCGCTTTCCACACAGCTCTTCCCTCAGTATCTCTGTCCTTTGATTTAATTGGATTTAATAGTAGCTGGGCACATCAGTTGCAACATCACAGCATTCCTACTGTCCCAGGCATTTCTAGCCAAAGACAACCACCCTGGCCAAACAGCTTGCAGGTGGAACATGTTGACTCAAATGGAACCATAAACAACCTCAGTTTGGCTCTTGGGACATTAAGAACTGTGATGTCACTGCATAATCCCTGGGTTGGTGAATTATCTCACTGCTAAAAGTTGATTTAATCGCTCAGACCTTAGGTAGTATCTCTGGGTGCAGGCACATAGAAATACAGTGTGGAGCAAAAGGCAGAAGTAAAATATGTTTGCCAGCCCTGGAGAGGCTGATGAACAGAGCAGGAGAGCCTGCAGGGGTGCGACGGGGCTGCCTGGTGTCACACCATCCATGGCATTCCAATCATTCCTGGAGAGGGCAGCCAGCACTACTGCAGCACCAGGAACCACTTTCACTGCTTATCAGAAATTGAGAAGCACAACGGAATGCTTCCCTCCCTCCCAAAAAAAGCTCTCCAACAGCCTGGTCTGTAAGTGAAGGCAGATTACACAGGTAAAAAACATGCAAGGAGGAGGACAGAAACCAGGATGTGCTTGGGAGCAGAGATCTGGCTTTACCTCCTCATACCCTCTGCAGTCTGAGCAAGCTCCCTAATTTGGAGTAAGAGAGGGAAATGAAAGAGTTGCAGGGAATGGCTGCCATAAAATAGTCTGTAGTGGCCAGATTTTTATTTTAATTGACATTTCAATTCTACAGAGTTGATATTTCAACTCCACAGGAAACCAGAATTAAAGCAAGTGAGACTGGTCAAAGCACAGGTAAGGCTTAGGTTGGCATTTACTCTGAGTACACAGGAGCTCAAAGAGACCCAGACCTTCTGCTTTTAAAGAGGCTGTTACAATTTCTCTTGAGAAATTAGAAGTAATTTATTGGGATTCTTCTGCATCTCAGAAAAGGCATATTTTGCAGCAGTGAAGAATACTCAAGTATGCAGCACATCCACAGGAATCAGAGGAACTCAGCACCTTTCCAAATCAGGCTCCAAAACTGAGAGGGAGAACAAGTAGGCAAGAACTGACCTTGCAGAAGCACATGGTGATACTGGGCCTTTCGCTCCATCCTCATATCACACCCTCCACGGCCACTTATCTTCTATCAGCATTTTCTGCACCTGCCAAGGCTTCCATCCCACCAAGGCCAGTTTAAAACCCACCTTGTTTGGATTCCTAGCAAGAGGACAGGTCGTGGTACAGGCCCAGAACCTCAGGGTGCTGTAGTTACTGTGCAGCTGCACCGAAACCAGACTGGGACAAAACTACTCGGCAGCCTCTGCCTGGCAACACAAGGCCACTCAAAGGAACATTCACCTCCCTGATGCTGCTGCAGGTCAGATCACTCTCTGGACATTGGTGGCAATGATTTGTGTTTTGGGAAGAAAGACCACTGGGGTATTTGATTTGCAGCACAAATGACTGCACTGGAAATCTGTCCTACCCGCATCTCTCAGAGCAACCTTTTTCTTTGTCCATTCCTTTACAAATGGGTCTGTGTAAGGGCAGCCCCCACGACCCCCAAATCCCAAGGACTCCTTGGAGGCTGTACACCAACCATGGGGTCTGCTCAGGGGGAGCAGGTACAGAACTGCAGCTGAACTCAGGCCTGCCTGTGAGTTTATGCAGGGTTTTGTCTGCACAGAGGGAACAAGAGTGGCATCCACAGTACTCCATCTGGACTCCTGAGCCCTCACGCACGAGCTCCAATGCAAGACCCAATTGCTTTGGCTTAAAAAGGCCCACTTTCACGTCCATGACATTCCCTTCCTTCCTTATGCCTCTATCACCATGAGCTCCCTCTCCTGCAGTGTTCCCCTTGCTCATCAGCTCCCACCATGCCCAGTTTCCCACTCCTCTGTTCCCACACTCACCAGCTGCCTCTTGACACTCAGCCAGTTCTTCCAGAGCAGGATCCTCAGGTGCTGAGAGAGGGCAGCCATCCTGGGCTGGGCCAACCACGAGTGAACAGTTGCAGATTCTTCCTCCCCGGCTTAGGAGGCAAAAGCGGAGGCTCTAACCCAAAGGGGCATCCAGTGTCCAATATCCAAGCCTCTGCCCCTTCCCCACAGCATAGCTCTGGAGCAGCTACTTCATGCACTGGTGGCTGCTGCAGTCCCAGTGAGCGTAGCTCTTGTCCTCCCAGCAATAGCTCCCAGCAAATTCAACAGGTTCTTCCTCTGGCAGCAGCGGGCGGGCGCAGCAGCCTGTCTCCACTTGTGGGAATTACAACAGCCAGCCTCTCCTGGATGCTCCCTGCTCCAGCCCTCACCGATAAAATGGACAGCATTCCAAAAAGATGCTTCTGCTTAAACAAAAGGTGATGCATGCCTCCTCCTCCCCATGATGAAACCACCTGTCTGCCCACACACCGCTCCTGCTGGAGAGGTGTCAGCAGCGGCAGAGTTCGGCTGCTTGCCAGGCCAGTCCGACTTCCCTGGCTTCTCAGGGAATGCCTGGGAAGAAAGTATCCACACCATGTATCTTCCTGGCATTGCTGATTTGGAATTAGTTGTTTGGGTTTTGGTTGTTTTGGTTTTGTTTGTTTGTTGGTTTTTTTTTTAATTAAACCTAGCCATCCAAGGAAATTAAATGAAAGCACTGAAAAACGTATATAAATGAAAATCTCAGGGACTGATCTAATTGCTCAGCTTCCTGCGTGTTCCCTGTCCTCCAGGAGATCAGTCCTGGGGCTCTCACTGACTGAATTCAAGGTAGCACACCCAATCCGCTGGGAATGGATCACACCCCACGAAGATTTCAAGCACTAGTGTGGCTTGAGCACTTGTTATTGAACTGATCATTGAATTTTCCAAGCTAGCGATATCTAAGAACAGCCAGAGCTGAAAGAGAAAAGGCAGGTACAGAGGGAAGCAATGACAGCACAGGGGACAGTTCATCGCACCAAGGAATAGCAAATCCAAATCCAAAATCCAGACTTGTCCGATGGGCTCTGGTCATCTCAAAGAGGAGCAGACACACTCAAGTATCCTGCCTGGTAACACTGAGATCCTCCTCAGAGCACCTTGGCAAGCCATGCAAGACATCACTGCTCTCAGCATAATCCATAAAAGATGAAAGACTATTCTTGTACATGGTATTTCTTCCAACCACAAAGTAACTTTATGCCTCAAAAATGAAAAACATCTTGAACGAGTCCTTGCCAAACTCCACCCAGGGACAGGAGTGGAGGTGGCAGCAGAGGAGTTTTGATTTAAAGGCTGCTAAAAGCACTGAGTGAGAGGAAAAGAGAGAGAGGGGAAGAGAGAGATGTGGTACTCAGTGAAGAGAAACAGCTTCTCCAGATTGGTGAGGAAGTACTTCAAAGCTGGGAATAGCAACAGATCCGGAGCAGTCCCTGCCCCACACACCTTCAGCCTAAATAAATCAGACATTCCAACGGTGGGAGTGAAGCTGGAGCTAAAATTAGGATATATACCTTCCCTGGTATAGGTTTGATAGCAAATGGAAGAAACACAAATGTCTAACCTCACAGCTTACATTCCCTCTTTTTTTTCCCCTACCAAGTGTCCTCAGGAGAGAGAGAGGGATCTGGTTTGGGTCTGTGGGTCAAGAACAAGCACTGCTCCTGGTACTTTGTTCTAGTTCAGCTCTGTGTAAGAGACACAGCCAGATTCATTGAATTTGGTCCAATCCACTTGCAAACTGATTCACTTCCTCTCTGGGGCTGAAAAAAGAAATCCAAATATAGATAATTCTGCTCTGAGGGGGTAAGAGAGAAGAAATTTATAATTTCACCATTCACTGCCTTGCCAAGGTCTTTTAAGGCAAGTGTCTGATTGCTTCTTTTTCGTATTCAGTCAAACAACTGTTTCAAAAGAACACTATGATTTGGATAATAATTTTCCCAAGCAAATGCACATCCTTACTTCCTTTGTGAACTGAGTCAACAAACATTCCCCTTGGGACGTACCCAAAGGATAATTTGTTCGAGTTCACCACTGTAAAATCAGAGTAACTCAATGTCAGTTGGCTCTCAGAATACCTGCATTCAACTCCCCAAACACCACAGCATTCCAGTTCCAGAACACAAGATGAGAACTTTATTAAGCCATTGTACTTTTTTGCTTTTTAATTCCTTTACTGAATAATCCTGCAGATGGCACAGGAGGCTGTAGACAAAGTGACCAGAGCAGACAGATGTCCCAGTGTGCCAATGTACATACAGCCCTCTGGGGAGAGAAAGGAAAGGCCAAATTCCTCCTTCTCCTAAAGAGTCCTCAGTTGGTTTATTCCTCTGGTTGGAGAACTAGGGCTGTTCTGGGCTGAAGGGCAAACTGGTGGTTCAGATCACTGAGAAGAAGAGCAGCATCTGTTTTTGTGGCCACAAAGCTGGGGAAACTTTCAGGGGAGCTCTGAGCTGTAATTTCACGCAATGCAGGTCCTTAGAGCCATCCCCTGTGCTGCAGCAGTGACTACAGCTCACAACATCATGCAGGGGCTGCACCTTCCAGGGCAGAAGGAACTTCCCCGTGCACCATGAACTCACAACCGCTGAGGCCTTTCCTTGGGATGCTCTTTCAAGGAGAGGAGTTTTTACTTCGGTTACAAGGAATGCACTTGTGCTTCCCAAGTATGCCACTTACCTCTATGAGAGGTGAAAACTTAGGGAAGTGATGCGAGACAAAATTGGTAAGAGAAGAGGATAAAGTCCCTCTGAGTGAATGATCTGCTTGCAGGACATGTCCTTATGCATCCTGACATGTCAGGGCTGGCAGCTGTGAGTGCCACAGGCAGCAACAAGGGAGGGATCCAGGAACAGAGAAAATTGCTGTGAAGGAGCTGCAGCACAGGGTCAGCCAGGGTTATGGGGGGCTCTCTCCAGCCCTAACACACTGGATGAGAAGAAATATCCAACCTTTATAGTTAATTTTTCACTAGTTGCTTGGCCAAAACAACAGGTCCACACAGCATAAAGCCAACAGCACCATAAAATGCAAACAACTGTCTGCTCATTAACACTCCTGGCTTGGCTTTAAAACACAAGGGGAGCTGGAGCAAACATGAGAGGGTAAAATATTTACCCCCTTGAAATGCCAGACAAGAACAAAAAAAGACTTCTTCATCTGGCTAGCAGCAATAAAACCCAAAACACAACACTAATCTTGCAGTGACTCAATGCTACAACTAACACTCAGCAGAGGCTTCCAAGGCAGGCAGGCAAACGTGGCTGGGTGCCCCCAGGGGCCTGGGGGAGGAGAGATCACAACAGGAGCGAGCACAGCCAGATGAATTGCCAGGCCAGGGAAACACAGGCAGGGCAGAAGGAATGGAGGGAGGTGCACAAGGGAGCGATGGGGTAATGCAGTGACTCATCACGAGGCAGGGCTCTGAACGGGGTACTTTCCCCTTGCAGAGCTTGCAGCGTCTTTAGTTACTGAACTGAGATCAGGAGCAAGTCCAGACTGTGCAAGATGGGCTTTCCTCATGGCTTGTGTAAGCCAATATTGACCAAATGTTTGACACACTCTCCTTAGGGATTGCAGAGATGCCTGTGCATAGGCTGTGATCCCTTATTCACAACCCAAGCCAGGCCAAGGACTGCTGAGCAAGCAGCTTGCAGCCCCACACTGCTCTGCAAGCTGCAGGACACTCACAGACCACAGCAGAGCAGACCTACCTGCTCGAAGACAAGTGCCCACTTACACACCCTGTTATGTGGCACTTTGCCAGTGTCACACACAAGGAGGGCCCTACAGAATACCAGCAGTCACTATTTCTACCAGAACTCTGCAAGAAAAGCCTTCACGCAATGGGTACAACTCATTTCCGTGTTATAGCCCCTTACACAAGGACAGGCCATCAAACCAAGCCCAACTGTAGGATGTTCCACAACTAGAATGTGTAGAAATCAGAAAACCCTTTAACAGAAAGGGTTGCCAAGCATTGGAACGGGCTGCCCAGGGAAGTGGTAGAGCCATTATCCCTGGAAGTGTTAAAAAAACATGTGGATGTGGCACTTGATGACATGGCTCTGGGGTGAACAAGGTGGTGCTGGGTTCCCAGTTGGACTTCATCATCTTAGAGACCTTTTCCAACACTAGCAATTCCATCATTCTAACATCACATGCTCTAGCAGCACTGAGGAATTCCCCAGCACATACTCCCTGGCTTACTCCTAATTCCTTCCAGAGGCATGGCAGGAGCCTGGAAATGTAAATTTCTACACATCTCCTAGGTGCCTCATTTCAGGCACCTGAACAAGACATGGTTTTGGGAAAGATGCTCACTCAGCATTTAAAAGAAAAAAAATCAGAGCCCTCAGAAGAACTAAAATAAGCAGCAATATTTTTAGTCACTACAGAAACTGCGGCTGATGTGGCATCACCACAGTACCACTCTGCCACCAAACACATTTCCACAATTTATTTGGGATTCCCCTCCCCCCCTCCCCAGTGAAAATGCACTTGCACAACAGCCCCTCCTGGAAGCAGTTTTCCCTTCAGTGATCCATCACTGTCAGCAATACAAGGATTTTGTCACACAGGGCCCACTCCAAAGAGTTCAAGGAGCACTGATTTTTGGCTCAAAGCCCTTGGATATTAACTCCTTATTTCTACAGAGCAGCCTTATTTCCAGGAATAAGCCCCCAAACCAAGTGGAGTTTTGGGATACTCTGATATCAGAGCAGTGAAGCACCAAAATTGAAGTATCTGAGCTTCTTGCAAATGAATTTAGAGGCACCACAGGCTGAAACATTTGAGACAGGATTCTCAGATGTCAAAAACCTCTGCAGGAGCAGATTCAGGGAAGGGCAAGGAAATGCAACTTTCGGTTCTAGAGCTGCAGTGCCTCTGTTACCAGCCAGCCCATTACCCTCCTCCCTTGCTCCCAAGGTCACCTTCAGCTACATCTGGTCCTAGCAAACCTCCAGATCCATGAGTCATTTCCCACTATGCCCAGCAAGTGAGGGCTTTATTTAAGAGGCTCCCAAACACACACCTACTTTGCCACAGGTTGTTTGCAGGCTTCACAATCTGCCTTTTCCATTGATTACAAACTCCTGTGATACAAGGAGGATTACAAGGATGACAAGGCAGTCAGAAAAGAGTGGTGGGCACAAAATGGGCAGTGAAAGGCAGCTGCTACTGACAAATCCTGGCAGCCACCAGGTTAGTCTCCCCCCACTACAGCAGAACTTCCCTAATAGCCACAGCCCCCTCTATTCCACCCCCTCTAGGTCATCAAATAAGCACAGCAACACAGAGTTCTTCAGTTAACTGAAGCCACTAACATGCTGGTCTGTTGTGCTCAGACAGTGTAATGCCTCCATAATTAAAACCCTTTCTCAAAAGCCTTATTCTCGGGGCCAGGGCCCAACTTTCAATCTACACAAACCCACTGAATCCCAAGGCTGGCAAGTGGGCATTCCCTTGTCCAGGTCCCCATGTCCATACAAGCTCTGCTCAAGAGCCTGGCTTTGTAAGAGCAAGCAGATCATACAATGGACACTTCATTAGTATGGTCTTTAACCCTTCCTTGAGATTATTAACAATGTTGAGTCCAGATCTAATGCCAAGGCTTGCAACAAGAGATGAGACAGCTCCAAGGGTGCAAATCCTGACATTGCTCATTTATCATTCTTTGTGCACTCAGCTGGTTTCCAATCCACGTAGCAACGCTCATGTCCCACCAGTGAACCTGGAGAGCTGACAGATGGACTAATTAGGGATCACACTATTTATGGCAAGACTGATAACAAGGTCAAAGCAAGGCCATTGTGAAAAATCAATTTGGCTTTGGGAAAAACAATGGGTATTTCCAAGACTGGGGACAACCGTGCTTTCCAAATCAGCAAAGCTGCCCAAAAAAACTCCAACAAACCCATTTCCAAATTAAGAGACCTAGGGACAGACTGTGAGGATAAGGAAACAGCAGAGGCAGGGTGCACTTGTAAGAAGACCTGTATCACAAGTGGGCTGTTCTGTATGCAATGGAAACACACATTTACTGAATGATTAAAATTGTATTAATTTAAAAATTGAATGCATTTGCACATGATAGGAAGTTAAATCCATAGTTATGTGAATTCAGTAAAGGTTTTTTGCTATGTTCCATAATCAATGCAAGCTTGGCTTCACAGCAGAGTGACTTGAAAAAGAAGAAAGAAATAACAGCAAGAAGGTGTATCCTGGAAGACACCACAGAACGTGAAGCCACTATGAACAGAGCAGTGATCACCAGTACCGAAAAAGAACACTCGTCTTGCTTCTTCCTTATAAAATTTGCATCACAGATAAAGCAAGAGTTCCACTTGTACAGAGGGCTCCACTTGATTTCATTAATCTATTCAAAAGACAACCAACTTGACCAAAAACCTGCTCAGTGTTATAAAGACAACCAAGAAAAGCTTGGTTTAGCTCCAAAGCCCTTGGCCAAGCACATACCCCAAGAGCAGAGCATTTCAAAGCCCCAGCAGCTTCAGCAAAGACCATGGACTTGGCTTACACACGGTAAGGCCCACAGAAGCCAAACAAAATGGAAAACATCACTAAGTTGTTGAGATAAAAGAATTCAGAAGTAGCAACAGGAAAAAATATAAACCAAGGTTATCATGAGATAATAAAACACCTACTTGTGATCTAGTTTGCTCATATTTAGTAACTGAGTTGGGAGCAGGGTTTTACCCCCCATAGCTGGGGTGCACTCATACATGCTCCTTCCCACATGGATTTTATGTTACGTAAACAAGCAGCAGGTTCTCAGTCCGGGCACTTATCATATTCTTTCCCTTCTACCTGGTTGCAGATTTCAGTGAAATATCTACAGGTCTGATCATTTCTGTGGGATTCATCCACTAACAAGTTTGGATGCTATGGGGAAGGGTGGACAAGCAAACCCACAGACCCCATTTCTAGAAACAAACAGCAATCTGAGAGCACAGGCTAAGGATGTGGAGCCACTACACTCCTATGTAATAGGTTTCTAGGGTGACTATCCATCACCAAGTCACCTGGGTGTTATTACAGAATCAGCTAATTAAAACCACACCCTGAGATCTAAATGAGCATAGGGAGTGCTGATGAGTAATGACAAGTTGCACAAGGCCTGTCAGCCTCCTCGAGCTGGGAAGCTGCTTGCTGTAGAGAAAAATAGGTGTTGTAATAATCTCCTACAAGCACTACAGTGGTGCAGCAGCACAGACAGGAGCAGAGAAGGGCTTGCTTGCCTACAGAGTAATTCTGAAAGCTCCTTCATTATAGCAAAGGAAAGGTTAAAGGACTCTTTTCCTCTCTTCAGGTCATTGATAAAAGGCAGATGTCGCAAAAGAGGGTTTCATTCTCTGACGCACACAATGGAGATGGGCAATCTTTATTGGCTGGGTGAGGTAGGGTGGGTCAGCAAATCAGCCTGGGAGAGAGTGCTCACCCCTCCTTTCCCCAGAGACCAGCACCAGGCACCATTTCCTGGGAGAAACCAAGCTGGTCCTTCAGGAAGGCCTCTGAGCTGATTCACTTTGCTGAGCCAGTGCAGTGCCTGGGAGAAAGGCTTGTGATAAGGCTTGCCCTCAGTTTAGGGGCTGTATTTCAAAACCTGTGTGAGCCTGAGCACGAGGCACACAGGGTGATCCTTGGAGAGCTGGGGAGCAAGCATGGGACACGTGCTGGGGAAAGGCTCCCTGGGAAGAGGCGTAAGATGTGCTGCATCCACCTTGGCCTCGCTGCACATGTGGAGTGCGCAATTACCCAGCTTCTGCCACCTGCACACCCTCGGTGGTGCTTCCATATGGTGTGCCCTGATCCTGGGAGGTGTCTGATACACACTGAGCTCTTCAGCTGGGAGATGCCCGTCCCTGGGTGACCAAACGGGCAGACCTCACTCTAGATTTACACCTCAGAGAGTTGTCACTGCTGGACACTGACATCCTTTCATTTTTCAAACAGAAATTAGAGCAATATGAAGTCTAGAGTTGATACTGTGACTTTGGCATCACATGGAAGTTGCCTTGAGTATGAAACAGAGAAAGAGGGGAAATTAATCACAAGTGCTGTTGGACTGGACTTGCAGAGCAAGTCCAGCACCTCCTGGATAGCCACAGATAGTCAATCACAGCCAAACCAAACCATGCTTGGTGGCCATACAGTGATCCACCACGCAGGACCTCCCCAGCAGGTCAGACAGGACCTGCCTGTACTGGTCCTACCACATGGGCACTGTAAAGCTGAACAGCAAGTTTTCTAGAGCCCCACCTCCAGGACCTCTGGATTCTGGCAGGCCTGGAAGAGCCCCCTGACTCTTAGCTAGCTGTTTGGTGACTTTATTCTGGGATCCTTGTTCTGAAGTCCAAGACATCCCAAATGTCTTGCTGGGTTCTGCAGCTACAAAGTTGTACAACTGGCCAGAATTCTCCTCACCTCCAGTCTGGATGTCTGGAAATCTCCAGCAGGTGACCTTGTTTGCTACTTCTTGGGGTTTTTTTACCCCTTGCCCAAGGAAAATTTCTGCCTGGAAAAACTTTAAAATTATAAAATACCCCCCAAACCCTTGGGGGTGTGTCCTTTTGGATGCCATTACAACTGCCACCTTGGAAATATATTCCGTGAGACATCTGTAGCTGTGAAACGCAGCTGGAGCAGTGGTAGGAGGGGAGCACAGGACAGACACTGTGCCTGTGCATGAAGATTAATACCTTTGGGCAAGAAGTTACAGTCTGTCTACAAAGGGCCCTGAAGAGCTTTATTATTTATGGATAGTATCATTATTTAGAGTCCAAAGGTCTGCCCTTTTTCTCAGCTTGTTTCAACAGGCATCAATGGAGGACTCATCAGTGTCTTCCTCTCCATTGCCAGAAGGTAGTAGTAAGAATTGTAACTGGGGTCTTTACAGTCAAAATGTTTATAAAAAACCTTCCCTAATTATTTAATCATGAGACATTTGATGATGCACTGGAAGCAACATTCATTGCCTCCAAGAAAACAGAAGTAGCATCAGATGTCTGCTTGATGAAAAAATGCCACGGGAGAGTACGCTCCGAGAGACACTGATCCATGTCATCCCTTGGAAGGATGATGCCTTGTTTTCCAAAACTAGTTTCAAAACACACTATTATATATATATATATATATATATATATATATATATATATATATCTCACTAGAGATGGGTGAACAAGCCTCAGCTTGTGCCATCCTGATAACTCAAAGACAGCAGGAAGAACTACTGAGGGCAAGTGGGACTGTGTATTTATCGGGTTATAGCTTCTGCCTAAAAGTTAAACCAGAGGATAAGTGTGGAGATAACATCCAGTGTCAGTCAGCTGACACAGCAAGGCATTAACCTTCTCACCAGTGCAGGCTGTTTGACTTGTATGAAGAAACCTGGAGTGCACAAATAACATATCGTGTAATAGCAGAAATCATCAAACAGCAGATCAATTGTCTCCCGTCAGGAAAATTTTTCCTCTCATCCCAAGAAGAGCAATACTGAGGACTCCATGATACCTAAACACTGGCTTGACTTGACTACTCCAGCTATTGCAGAATCAACAGTTTATCTCCTGCATATGCATGAAGTGAGTTAGGCACAGGTTAATTTGGGAAAAGGTTAGGCTAGCAATGGAATAAAACACTGGCAGCAATTCTGTGCTGCAGGACAATTTTCAACAAAGGTTGCCCAAGAGTTCATCATTTTGAGACAGGCAAGAGCCTTGGGGCTCCATTAATGTAAAACGCTGGGTTCCTAAGCCACTGGTATTTACAGAGACTCACCCACTCCTGTATATTAATGCCACTTGGATACAGTCTCCTACAAGTGTTCCAAAGGGATGTTTTGTGACTGTGAAGTTATCTTAAATTTCATGGGAAATTGAAAACATCCTTATCTAGCACTTGTTAAACAATGGGTTTGGAGAGGGAGGTAGATTTTGGAAAAAGACCTCATGTGCATGGAAGAAGGTGGAATAATTCACACACACACATACACACACACTCTCTGGTGTGAGAGCACAGGTAGTTTCAGCAGCAGGAACAATGCTGATGCAGCCATGGTGAGGGGCATGGTGTGTCAGGTAACCAGGGATACATTTCCACAGCTCAAGTTTTCCTTGCAGTATGAGTAGGGCAAACCCAGACTTGCCTGCAAAATCCCCAGAACAAACCATCTTAAAATTTATAGCCCTGACATAACCCTAAGCCCCACCGGTACAATCATTTATACACATACTTAACTCCATAAACAACTGCCAAGTGGAACAGCTACCCACAAACAGGAAGGAAAGCCTGTGATAGCATCCCTGCAGGATTGGGGCACCAGTCTGTGGGAGTCAGAGGCCTCTCCTGGATGGCAGGAAGGCCCTTGGCACGCTGTGGGTGCAATGCAAAGCTCCACAGCAGTCAAACCTGAACAAAACCCTGGATAAAACTATTTCATCATTCAAACATCTCGTTTTTACAGGAGAAAATGTGAAAACCCCACACTGCCTGTTTCTGGACTGGAAGCTGGGGACTTCAAGACAAGTCTCTGTAGCATGGATTGCCTTGAGACTTTCTTCCTCATTTTTGTAAAATCATAGAATCGCGGAATGGCCTGGACTGGAAAGGACCTTAGAGATCATCTACTTCCAACCCCCTGCCCCGAGCAGAGGCACCTTCCCCTAGACCAGATTGCTCAGAGGATGCACAATCAGCATCACTTGCAGTTATTTTTTTCCACAGACAACAATCAACATCTCTAAACCCAACTCCCAAAGCAGCTTGGGTCCAGTTCCAAAAGCCCTCATGTTCTCTGTGTGTATGTACACACTTTAATTTACTGTGGCTACAGAACTGCATTTGTAGGACTACATTTAACTTTTTTCTTTTCTAATCTCCCAGGCAGTTCTCTGTGACAGTGAGTGTGTCACAGCACAATATCCCTTGCAGTGGTTGCACAAGCTAGGCTCCAGCCTCCTGCCTTAGCAAGCTGGGCAACCCAGGGATCTTCTGCACAACGCTCCTCATGTTTTATTGCCACCTGCAAAGATCTGGTTTGAGTCTCTTCCAGTGCCAGAGGTCTTTATTGCTAAATAGCCCTGGCTGTTGAGTAATACATGAATTTAATGTGCATTTAATGTGCTCATCCTGCAATGCTTGCTTAGAAGGTTGTGGAAATTCAACTTAAAGCTGCAATCAGCTCTTTCTTTTTCCCCCTCTTTTTCATTCTGAGTTTTCTCTTTGCTGTTTCCCATGCTGTAGCAGCCTCTAATGAAGCAGGCTGTCACCTCAGTGCTCAGGCACATGAAAGAGATGATCTGGAGGAGGGAGGGAGCCGTGGCAAGTCTCATAAAAGCAGCATCCACCTTGTGCTGCTTTGACAAGACCTGAAATAGTTCCATTCATCCCGACCACCTTATTAATAATCCAAATCCAGGCACAGAAGAAAGCATTGATGGCAACACTTCATCTGCCTGTTTGGCAATATGTATGTGGGGAGGACATGGAAGAATCTTCTGAAGAAGAGCACCAAAGCCCATGCAGGACTATTTCATATCTGGAAGAGGTCAAGGAAAGTTTCTGGGAGCCAGGCTTTGGAGTGGAAGCAGAAATCATGCTTTTGAACATTCTGTATCAAAGCTCTCTTGAACATGCCACTGTTGCCTCTGGTACTTTTTGCTAGGAAACAAAAAACTTCTGTGACAGCTCTCAGCAGTTACAAAAGTGGAGCTACCTTATTACTGGGGGAAAAGTATGTAAATATGTCTCTAAATTTTTAAACAAGTCTGGTGCCTTTCACAGAGCTTTTCAGCAGGCACTCCACATTTCCAGCAGGAGCCCCACCAGTTTACTGGGAGCAAATCCCTGGTTGGATTCCGAAAGAACATTTGCAGGTTTATCCCCTCAGATATTTCATTTCTCTCCCTGGTGCTGGGATCTGGGGTATGAGTGAGAGTACCCTCTTTACTTGAAGCAGAAGATTCATTTTCAGCTCTCACAACTGAAAAGAAATGCTGAAAACCATAAACTCAAAAAAGACACGGACATCAGAACAGCCACCAAAAGTTTTGAGTGGTTTGGGGCAGTGACACTGAACTTGTGGTTGTCCTTCTGCCTGTTGCACATGAGAAATCTGATTCTAAGAGTTATGCTCCCCTGGTCAATGAAGAGAAGCACACCGAGTACTTACCTATGTAGTTAATGCTTCAAATTTGATCACCAAATACTGCAATAAACTGTTCTCAAACAAGTTACAGATTCAGTACTATTTGCAGAAATAGTAACAACCAGCATTTGGCAGCCACTGAGAAACCTGTTATTTTCTAAAGGGCTGTTCATGATGACCCCGAATAGACAAAATTAACCTAATAAGGTGTTCATTATGTATAATTTACCCAGAACACAGGGCCACACCTGACCTTTTAATAGGCACGTTTTTCTAACAACTACTTCCCAGCAGGCTGTATTGTAAAGCAGCTCAGCTTTTATCCTGGTGACTGATCAAAGTATCCCTCCTCCCCTCTGGCACCGAGCATCCCACTCCATTAATGCTTCACACTCTTATCACACCTCTTCAGTCCTGTTCCCGTGATGAAGGGCAGGAGTTGCACTGTGTCTTCTGGGCACTCTCAGAACATCTCTATCACAGGTGCAGGCCACTAGAAAAGGAAAATAAAAGGCATCAAGCACAAAAGCAGAGGGGTGATGACAGGAGGTGGTGTGTCTGGCAGGTCAGCGTGTGTTGGGATGGGATGTTATCCAGGTGAGCCTGCTCCACGTCAGAGCCCATGGATCGATGTGAAACATTCCCAGGTCAGGGCCCTGGCTCTCACACTGACGCAAACAGCCGGAGCCGCTAAAATGTCACAGCCTGTCCTGCTGCTGCACCCCATGTGACCAGCCCCAACAGGGCACAGCAGCAGCCTCTGTGCCAGCACCACCCAAAATGTGGGACACCCACCTCTGCTGGCAGCACACACACACACCAGCCAGCCTGCAGATCAGGAGCCAGGAACACTGGGATGTGTTCCCTGCTGCAAGGCTGGTCACCCTTGGTGGCTGCCCTGTCAGCAGCTGGGACCCCCCCAGTCTGATCTGCCGGGGCTTCTGTGGTGCAGTGAGTTCAAGATTCATCCCTTCACCTCAAACGCATGAAAGCCACTCTCAGCAGCAAAAGAAATTTGCAAGTGGACAGTGGCAAACCAGCTGCCCATGAAAGGAATCATCATACTGCACTGAACACTGGCTCCTGAGGCAGAGCACCAAAGCATGAAGCTGTAACCGAAGTTTGCAACTACTCAGCAGCCCTGAAAATCTCAGGGCCTGTTCTCAGTGACAGTGAGTGCTTTGGGAAGTTCCTCTTCTATGGCTTTGATGTGGGGCTCAAAGCACTTTCCCCACTGTGAGGCAGAGGCAGCTGTCTGCTCCAATCTGGTGAGACCCCACCCGCAGTGCTCCTTCCAGCTCTGGGATCCTCAGCACAGGAAGAATGTTGACTCATTGGAGTGAGTCCAGAGGAGGCCACCAAGTTGGTCAGAGGAATGGAGCACCTGTCCCATAAGGAAAGGCTGAGAGAACTGGGATTGTTCATCCTGGAGAAGAGAAGCTCTGCAGTGACCTCATTGCAGCCCCTCAGTACCTGAAGGGGCCGATAGGAAGGATGGAGAAACACTATTTACAAGGGCCTGGAGTGACAGGACAAAGGGGAATGGCTTCACACACTGAAAGAGATTAGGTTTAAATTGGATATTGGGAAGAAATTCTTCCTTGTGAGGGTGGTGAGGACCTGGCACAGGTTGCCCAGAGAAGCTGTGGCTGCCCCATCCCTGGAAGTGTTCAAGGCCAGGTTGGACAGGGCTTGGAGCAACCTGGTCTAGTGGAAGGTGTCCCTGCCCATGGCAGGGAGTGAAACAAGATGAGTTTTAAGTTCCCTTTCCACCCAAAGCATTTTGTGATTCTGTCTCAAACCCAGGGGAAAACCACAGCCCCCACCTGAAGTGATGCCATGTGGTGCTCCCACTACTTGTTTGGAACCCCATGGGCTCCTGCATCCCCTTTCCAGACTGTTCCCTGTCCCTTTGTGCCTGGCTTTACCTCTGTTGGTCTGTGAGGTGAGGAGGACTCAGTCAGCTAACTCCTAAGTCCCTCTTAACCAATACGGGTACAGAATGGTAGCCAAATCTATCTGTATTAAAGACCAGCATACACAGGCTGGGGAATTTTTAATATGGAAGGTCCTTTTCGTTGGGATACAGTTTCCTCTCACTTGAATCAATGATCATTTGTTACATTAATTCAGAGACAGAAATCAGCTACACAGCATTCACGCTCTTTAATTGTCCAGCCCAAAAAATCAATGCTTTTATTGAATTAGCCAGTTGCCACAGCAAGTTTCCTTTGATTTCTATGGCTCCCATGAATCGATAGGAGTCTGTTATTGCCTCTAAGTGGAGCAAAGTCAGACCCCAAGTCACACAGCTGGGTGAAAACACAAATCTTCCTGCAGAATTCTGTGCATCAGGTGGATATGGGACCACCTGGCAATTTGCCAAAAAACTACCTCCAAAGTGTTCCTGCCCTGCCTCACTGAGTGCTCTCAGTTCATAACTCCAGCCCTGCTGGAGATTCTCATCTCCCATACTCAGTATCTGCTGTTTTCCTGCTTCCTTATCAGGTTTTTCTGAGCCAAAGGCAAGACCTTCAGCTGCTGTCTCCAGACTGTCTTAGGTGCAGGTGTCTGCCAGAAACACCTTTCCCTGCACAGGCCTGCATCTTAGAATCCTAAACACCTCTCCAGGACTCCCTTCCCTGTGCTGGTGGCAATAAGTCATCTTTAACTGCCGGTCCAAATATTTAGATATTTGGGGTTTTTGTTTGTTTGTTTGTTTGTTTGTTTTTTCCTTTCTTTCACAAAGGTAATTTTGTTGTTGTTCTTTTCCAGCCTTCCCATAAAAGTAGCCATTTTTTATCAGCACAGCTGGCTGGGAAGCGTGACTCATACATAAATTACCACTTTTACTGCACTCCTGCCCTTTGTCAGCTCTTCTGCTGTCAGCTAGGTGGGACAGCACCATTATTCTTCAGCGTTTAGCAAACACTCACCACATAATGGGCGGTGCTGTAAATAAATGAAAATAAGACCTGAAATGAAACGTGAGCTGACTGACAGGGCTTTTGTGAAGCCACCTGAGCTTCCGCAGGGGTTTAATCGGCTGTGCTGCACTGTTACATGGCACTTACAATGGCTCTGCCTCAATTCCATAGCATCAGGCAGGATCCCAGGGGGATGGCCATGGAAATCAGGTCTTTAGCTCTTTTACCCGTGGCACACTTGGGTTGATGAAGAACGATCTGTGCCTTACAGCCTGAGAAGCACCGTGTGACTTGTGCCTGGCATGAAATGATGGATAGCCCAGCACCCATTGCCTAATCAGAATTTCTTCCAGGAAAATCGGAGGAAGTGATAGAAATTAATGCTAAGCAATGGCAGGGCTGCAGGAAATGTCAGAACTGATGGGGGGAACTTCCAAAGAGAAGTTGGCCCTCCGTTAGTGAGGGCAGAAGCTCATAAAAATCCTGTGCAAACACATATTGGTCATGTTGGAGAGAAGAGAACACAGGGGAAAGGGAAGGATTGCAAAGATGACTCAGTGCTAATGTGAGCACGAGTGAAAATCAGGTGGAAATGGTAAAGCAAGCTCAAGAGGGCTGCAGGATTGCAGGTACCAGGTGGAAATAAAAGAAAGTAGTGCATTGCATGACACAGTTCAGACTGGGGCATAAAACTGGTATGAATAGTATTCCATGATATTCTTTGCTGGAGGAATAGCAGTAATTTCACAGTGCCAACAACGAGAGGCTTGTCAAAGCCCAATGCTGGAAGTGGATATTATTTGTGTAGTACTGCCTACCCCAAACGCCCAAAACTGTCAAGTTAGGCTTGGGAACTGTGAAAGTGGCTTGAAAATTGACAGGTGTATTAAAACATTCCATATATTCTCAATGTTTGCCTTTTAGTTTTCAACCTTTATGCAACTTTCAGTCACAGCTTTCAGTTTTCTGAAGTAAATGAATTAGAGCTTCATCCTCTGAATTAAAAAGCAAGCAAACAAACAAACAAATGATGAAACCAAACCTCAAACCACCAAAGTCTCATCTATGTCAGAAAAAAACACCCAAACCACTAATTATTCCAAGATCTGCAGTGAAATTATGTGATCAGCTACAAAGCAAGTAGCAATGAGGCTTTAGGCAGAGGAGAACACAAATACTGATGGCAGGGAAAAGGGTGAAATCAGAAGGTGGGAAAGGACTGGAAGGAATCAATCTAGTCCTGCTCACACCAGTCACACCAGCAGGGCCAGGCACAGCCTCTGACCTGGCCCTGTGTTAAGCCAAGCCTGGCCCAGCCAGCAACGTCATATGCTTTGGTTAATAATGTGGAAACTTCTTTGTGGGTTAAACTGGGAAGGCTTAATCTACTCCCTGCTATAGCTCTGGCTTATTTCTGCTGTGCTAGGGTAGGATCTGCTCCAGTTGTCACACTGGAGGTCTGCAGCAGAGCTGGAGAGCAGACTTCAAACACTGGACTTGCCACAGTCTTGGTAGTTATCCCTGCTTCTTGGGAAGACATGGAACCCCATGAAATTCAGCACTCATAATCTTCCCAAGATGCTTACAAGAGGATCTCTGCAGCCTAAAATGTCTCTGAAGAAAAAAACCACCCTCTTTCCAGGTGGGATGATGCTGATGACTCGGTAAAATTCCATTCAGTGGGCCAGTAAAGGACCTTGGCAAAGAAACATCAAAACTGAACAAAAACACAGGATGTGAAGAATTAAGATCCTTTCCCCAAACCATAACATTTGGCCTGAATCTCCAACATTAATCCAGGAGTCAAAAGCATTTCACAAGGTTCAGTAACATGTATTCTTCACTCTGAGTCTCAGTGTGCTCCTTGCCATGGCTTATGGCATCAGTGGGATTTGATGCTGTGTATCACTGGGATTTCGGTCCCTTGCAGTGGTAAATCTATATAGGAAGAACTCTCCATGTTCTATTTGAAGGACATTTATCTGACCCATTGGATTAAGCTGCCTCTTTCCCACAGAAATCATTCTTCTCCCTGTGTGTGTGTTATGATGCTGATGTGTGCTTGTGACATGGTTAAATGGACACAAACAGACCCAAGAGAGTCTTTTTCCAGGCCTGACAAGGTGTGTATTTATGTGAAAAAGAGTGTAAATAACAATATAACAAAACAAAACAGTCCTGCTTTCCAACTCTCCAGAAATAGCTAAAAGTTGCATATTGTCAGCAAAAGTTTATGTTGTGGGAATTCTGTCCCCTGCATGTTTTGCTTCTTTTCAACTGGTCAATAAAACACAGCAAAATAAACTGAAGTGTTACCCTGTCCTTACTTGTCACCCAATTCTTAACAGAGAATGGGATGAGGTCATAATTATGTGATTGATGACAGTACCATGAATTAAAAAAACAGGGCTGGAGAAAACATTAGAGAAAACATCAGTCAGGTAAATTGAAAGTGTGTAGCTGTGTTTTGCAGGAAGTCCCATTAAATTCCCTCTGGCCCTGCTGCCTGGGCCTGAGTCTGAGGCTCAGTTTTTCCCACTGAACTCCTACAGGGCCAAAACTCTCCCTCCCACGTGTCTGTTAATTTAGCAGAGGAAAACAGCTCTACACAATTAAAGCAGGACTGAGAGCTCCAGGGACTCCAGAACAAGAGCCACGGAGCACGGATGGGCACAGGGACACAGTTTCCATGCCTGAAACTTATGAGGACAGCCAGAAGCTAATGTGGGGAAAGCTGCACCAGGCAAAGACAGTGCTGATCCTTCCCCAAAAGGGTCAGGAATCAACAAGCAAGTCATGACACAGCTTGAAGACCGGCAGGAGCCATGAGCAGCACAACTGCAGCTCCAGGTTAATCAGTACCTGCCTCAGCTCTGCCTGGTGAAGGGTGGTGTTTGTCATCCCCATCCTGAAGGCTCCCCACCTCTGCCAGGTGGATGCGCCACAAGAACACAGGCAGTCTGTGCCCAGGATTGATGGAACTCAGTCTTGCCCAGGGCTTTTCACCAATAGATTTCAACTGCACTGCAAATACAGGCATGCTGTTGCCCTCATTTCATGCAAGGAAATGCCAATACCCCTCCCTGATTTCACACAGGGTTACTGTAACATTGCATTTCCCACATCTGGAGCTGTGTTTACCTGGGGACCTTGGCTAATGGAATAGTAGCTACCTGATTAAATCCTAGTTGTCTGAAAAGTACTATCTGGAAAATGACACTGTTTATTCTAGAACCCAGAAATGTTCATTTTATGGCCTCCTAAACAATTTCAAATACTTGGTTTTTAATGAAAAACTGAGAAATTTGGCTTTAATTGAGGTGAAAAATTCAAGGTTTGTTTTAATAATGTTTTCTGTGTTAAAAAAAACAAAACAAACAAAACAAACAAACAAAAACACAAAAAAACCCAACTCCTTCCTTTTCTAATCATTCCTACCCACAAAGCTTCTGTGAGACGATTCTGAAAAGCCAGAATTTGCTCTGTTGCAACTGGAGACTCTAAGCAAGGAAGGTCAGAAGAGAAAGAAGGAGCCACAATTGATTATGAATGCAGGGCATACAGGATAACAGCATTTCAGAAAGCACAAGAAACTCCTGGGGAATCCAAAGCCATCAAGTTTTGAACACAGAAAAGAGACAACATTTATTTTCTTTTTTTATTCTCCCCAATTTTTCATTAAAATGTTATCCATGTTTCTAAGGCCAAAATACAGTGACCTAGTCCAGTTACTTAGGAGTAAGAAAAGGAAAGGAATAAGAGATTTATGAAAAAATGTTTCTCTCTTTCCTTCCATTATTAAAATTGGCCTGTGTAAAATCAGCAAAATCTGAAAATGGTTGATTTGCTGCAACTAAACTCGTCTTCCATGAGGATAAACCCATCTGCCAGGTAGAGGCTGCTCCAAGCCTCGCTGGCTGTGGCCCTGGCTCCTGTGTGATCTGGCTACGTCTGCTCACACAGCCCTGTCTCCGTTTCCATCCTCCTGTTTAGCCATGATTTCTATTCCGCTCACAGGGGTTTGCAGCAAGCCCTGTTTTCATCCTGTATCCCAGCTCCCGGGGGTCCAGATCGCAGAGAGTTCCAGCGTAACACACAACCAACCACCTATGGCTGTCCTTCCAGGAGAGCCTCCTCATGCCCCCTTTGGCAAGCTGCTGTTTTTTCAGGCATGCTGGAAAGTGCCAGCTCTGCCTGCACTGGCTCTCAGGTCTCCTGTGAGCCTGTTAGCAATTCCCAGAGAGCTGGAAATGAATACAGGCTCGCAGCAGTCCCTTCCCTGTAAGCCAGCTCCTGCATGTTAGAAGGGTGAGTTTCATGGAGGGAGTGGGTTTGTGCCTAAAGCCTTCAGAGCCAATGTGGGCTATTCTTCCATTCAGGGAAGTCACTTTTTCCTCCCTGTCTCTTCCCTAGAAAAGTGTTTCAGGAGGTGTGACCCAAAGATGACTGGGGCTGGACTGCTGCACAAAATGCCTGTGCTCCTTAATCTGTTGTGAGTTCTCTTGCCAGGCTTCACCGATTTCCAGATGCTTCTCAACCACCAGAGCTGTCACTCTGTTTGCATTGTGTTCTAATAAAAACTCCTCAGTGATGGTTGTTGCTCTGATTTTTGCTGTAGATCCCCTGACAGATGATGCCTGGTGGACAGCAAAACTATGTCACCTATCGCTCCAGGCTCTCACTGGGACACAGAAGAACACCCCCGCCCATGGAGCATTTCATGGGCTCCCAGATCCTGTCGGAGCAAATTCCACCTATCTGGGGAACCACAATGAATTAACATGCAAATTGAATCCTGAGCCAAGATTCATGTCACTGTCATCTTTATGTATTAGACTGTAGATCATGAAAGGAATTATGCTCCAGCTGGCTAATTAAGTAAACATGAAGCAAACGAGGTGGCAGACCGGGGTCTGAGAGCCCAGGTTGAGGCAGAAAATCCTCGTGTGACGATGGGCAAGTTTGTGAGGGGCAGCTTTGAAATGCACAAATGACAACAGGAGGCCATTAATGGGACCTTGAGGTGGACTCCTGTCCATGTCCATGCCCAATTTCCACTTCCTCTGCCACAGAGAGCATCAAACAAAGGGACTGTGGGATGAGACAGGGCTTGAGAACAAAGCTTCTCCCTGCTCTCTGTGTGCAGACTGGGGTCTTCCCAAAGGTCTTTGCCAGCACTTGACTCAGCCCAAACCTCAGTGCTCCCAGGCAGCTACAGCTGGCTTTGCAGCACCCTTCAGCCTCATCCAGGGAAACTGCAGCCAACTGATGGGGAAGCCATCCAGATTCCCAGTGTAAAAACAGAAGTGCCATTTCTTGCATAGGCATCTTTGATGATTCCACCCTGATGCCAGAAGAAAACCACCCCCATTTTAGCTGTCCTAGCGCGCTCTAGTGGGAGCCGGTTCCCTGCACAACTCGGCTGCGTTCTGGAAGGACTGCTCTCCCACCAGCATCCCGGCAGGACTGCTCTCCCAGATGTATCGAGGCAGGACTACTCTCCCGGCTGCATCCCGGCAGGACGGCAATCCCTGCTGCAGCCCTCTCACCTAGGGACAGAAATGCAGTGTCCAAGGAGCTGGGGGCAAAGGGAGACAGCTATAAAACGAGCTCCTCTGGGAAAGAATCAGTGATTTGAATTTCCCAGAGAAACTGTGCCTGCCCCATCCCCGGAAGTGTGCAAGGCCAGGTTGGATGGGGCTTGGAGCAATCTGATTTAGTGGAAGGTGTCCCTGCCCAAAGCAGAGGGTGGAATGAGATGATCTTTAAGGTCCCTTCCAACCCAAACCATTCCATGACTCCACGGTGTTATGAAAAGGCTTATTACTTGCAAGTAATGTCGTTTCTTTGCAACAACATCAAAAAACCCCAAACAAAATATTTCCCCCTCTTTTCTTTTGCCTGGGAATCCTTCCTTTCATACAAATAGCTCAAGAAGGCATATAAAGAACCTCAAAGTAAGTGAGATTACTTCTTTTACTGCAAACCCCATATTTACAAACAGCTGTTCAGTCACACCCTTCAAGCATCATCTTCCCCCGTGCTGCCTGTCAGTAACATTCCAGCACCACTGCGTCCCTCCTGCTCAGCTGAGGCTGCTCTGAGGGCACACAGCCTTTCTCTAAAACACCTCTTTGCCCTTTGCCTGCACCTCCCAGGCTGATTCCTCCCCCACTAACACAGGGGTTCCCGCTCTCTGATTCATTCTGCATGTGGGTTTTGGACCACAGAGTGGGCACCAAGTTGCCAAAAGAAGAAATTATTTCCTACCTTTTTATTATTATTATTCTTTCCATGCTTGGATAGGAACAAGCCTCTGTGAGGAAAGGAATGGGAGCATTGAGAAAATAAATCATTGTTCACTTTATGCACCTTTGGGTCTCATTCATAACCAAGAGCATTAGGAAAATAACTCAGGTTGAAATCTGCAATATTTATTCCATTACAAGGGAATTGTTTCTTTCACAGGAAAAGCACCAGACACTGATAGCAAAGGTGTGGGAAGACTGACCACTTGTGTAAATGAGTGAAGAGGGGATGAGACCTTCACACCCCAGGTCAAATTGTCCAGGCAAATCTCTTTGGTGCCTCGGAACTTTAACTGGGAGGCTTGTTGCCATCTGTGCAGCTCCGTGAGACCCTGAGCAGGGATTTACAAGGACAGGCCGGCACACGGTGTGCCATGGATATGATTTAGCTGGGACCTCCAAGGAACACAGTAAAACAAAAGCTGCTCCAAGCTGATAAGGGCTGAAAAGAAACCCAAAATGCACCAGGGCTCTGGAGCCTGTCTGTTATTGTGGCATACTCCAGGAGAGCCTGTTCATCAGCTCCGTGCTGAACCTACCCCCGCAGTCTGGCAACTGTGGCAAGTGGCACAGGCAGCGCAAGGCAGCTTTTGAACAAGGTTCAACAGAGCAATACTTAGCACCAAAAAAATTTTACCCTGCAGTTCTCATGAACCCCAAAAGGAAAAGGCAGGTAACCCAAAAGCCTGGATGTGGCACTAACCATCGAGAAATAGCCTGGATTCAATTCCACTCCCACCTCTACTGTTGTGCAACATTTGAGACAGGGTACTTGAAGCCAGCCTCTTGAGCGTGCCCCTTCATGAGAACTCAGCTTTGCAGTGAGCAATCCCATAATACTGAGTGTATTGCTTGTAGGAGTGTGGTCTCTGGGAGACTGGAGAAACTGAGGCCCAGTGCCTGAAAAATGGCATCTTGAAGGAAGAGGCCAGACACCAGACCAATGCAGATAAGGCAGTGCCCCTTGTGAATGTAACCCCTTCCTCATCTATACTTCCTTTCTTCCCATTTCAATAACTGCCAGTGAAGAAAACAGAAAACAGGAGTTGGGGTAGGACAGAGATGCTTAATACCATCATGCTGAGACATCACAACCTTTGCTTGAAGGCAGCTCAGAAAGAGCAGGAAGGAGTCAAGGGGTTGTTTGCACACGACTAGGGAGATATTTAAATGAAAGCAGGGCCTGGTAAAGGAAAATAAACCTGATATGATGCAGCATTTCAAAGCTGACGATTGCTTTCATACAGGCAGAGATGCCCACAATACCATGCTTTTTCTCAGCAGCCTCATGTCTATGAGGCACCTTCACTGGGGTAGGGCAGATCCAGGTCAGACTCTGCTGCAATGCTCACCACTGATGACACTTCATCTCTGAAGCCCCAAACCAGACCAACCTTGGACTTCCACTTTGGATGGAAGTCCTACATTTTGGCTGGGTCTTTTCTGTCCACTGCCAGGCCCAGCCCACCCCTCTCCCAGACTACAGGCAGCTGCAGGATTAGCTGGAGGATCCCAACTTGTTTGCTTCCTACCCAAACAAACTAACAGACAGCCAGATTAACCTCATGCTCTACACTCCTCTTGGTCTGATACATTAAAAAAAACAACCAAGTAGGAAACAGACTTACAATAGGGACCCAGAGCCAGGCTACAAATCATTACTTGCTCCCTACAGTCTCAAAAGAAGGGAATCTAGGGTACTGCCAAACCAGCTAAATGAGGAACATCATCCCTTTTGTATGCCTCTATTCAGCCTCATCCTCTTTTTACCTCTCCTTATTAACACAGCAGAGCACAGTGCTAATTAAGCCTGATTTTTCCTTCTTGGATGTAGGCCCTAATATGATTTAAAAATAACCTTAATCTGGTATTTGTAATTCTAGCATTTACCTCTCCTCATGATTTCCAATATGATGTTCCTGCACTCTTGGCTCAAGAAGAGCTTCTGTAATGCTTTAAAAAAAAAAAGCTCCAGTGAGACCTCGTTCCTATTGAATAAATGATGGGACATGAGCAGAGCACAGGATATTTGAATATCCTTTAAACATCACCAAAAACAGTTAATTAGTTAAGCTCTACGAAGCAAAACTGAACCTCTGGGAAGGCATACTGCTTTCCCTGCATGGCCCTCCCCAAATCAGGACAGATCTATCACATCCAAATCCTGACACCCCTCTAGCACACAGCCAGAATGTCCCTTTTTGGATGTCAATCATAGAGTCATGGAATGGTTTGTGTTGGAAGGGACCTTAAAGTTTACCTCAATCCACCCCCCTGCCATGGGCAGGGACACCTTCCACTAGACCAGGTTGCTCCAAGCCCCATCCAAACTGGCCTTGAACACTTCCAGGGATGGGGCAGCCACAGCTTCTCT